>JAKUCV010002674.1:60687-98361 GCA_028386065.3 Turnera subulata | reverse complement strand
GAAGAGAAGAGGTGAAGAAGAAAGAAAGAAAAGAAAAGTGAAAGAGAAAAGAAAAAAAAAGAAGGGAAAAGAGGGTGACGGCTAGGGTTAGGCTGTGCCTAGTGGACGACATGTCGTTCCACTAGGCGCGGTCAACCCCTGGTCAACACGTTTTTTTTTTTTTTGAACAGTTCCAAAACGACGTAGTTTCGGGGAAACTACTTCAAAACTTAATTCTCAACCCCGAAACCCGATTAAACTCCAACGAAAGTCGGACCCGTCATACCATCAATGAAATTCCACATAACCAAGGTAGAAATAGTTTATTTCCTTGTCCAAAAATCCGGAAATTCCTCAAGGGTAAAATTGGAATAAAAATTCCGAAAATTCCGAGAAAAATCAAATTACGAAAATTCGGGGCGTTACAGCTTCTGTTTTCAACCAATTTCGCATCACTATTGAACGTCAGTTTATTACAAAACTTAAAAGTTTGCAGACAGACTGGGGTGGCGAATTTCGTCCTGTCAGCAAAATTTGCAATGACTTAGGCATTGTCCATCACCTTATTTGCCCTCACACACATGAACGAAATGGGATGGTAGAGCGTCGTAACCGGCACATAGTTGGAACCTGTTTGACTCTTCTTGCTCATTCAGGTTTACCCCAACAATATTTGCATCATGCCTTCTCCACTACGGTTCATCTCATTAATTGTTTACCAGCTCGGGTTCTCAATCATAAATCAGCACATGAAATGTTATTTCACCAAGTCCCACTGTACTCCATTCTCAAAACCTTTGGATTTTTATGTTTTCTTTTTCTCCGACCATATAACCGTCACAAAATGGCTTAGGGTATAGTCAACAACACCTAGGGTACAAATGCTTTGATTTTGTAAACCAATGGTTGTATGTTGCTCGTCATGTTCGTTTTATAGAAGATGTCTTTCCTTATCGTCAAGCGTCATCATCTTCCTCTGTTCCCTCTGCCATTCCATGGTCTAGTTCACCTGTCTAGGTCACACCTCCAGTTGTAAGTACTCCGGAAGGGCCAATTCTTCCTGCTCCTAGTCCGATGCAGCCTGATCCTATTCCTCCACCACAACCAGCTAATGATCAACCCCTTGTGCCACCACCAGCACCACAACGAACCCACCCAATGCGAACTCAACAAAATCCAACACCCAACACCAGACTTCGTGACTTTGTCACATTTGCTGCCTCCACCACTGCACCTCAGCCAACTACATACACACAAGCCCGCAAACATCCTGAATGGTGCACTGCAATGAAACAGGAGATAGCTTCTTTGCAGCAAAATAACACCTGGACTCTTGTTCCCTCTACTTCCTCCATGAACGTGGTCGGCTGTAAATGGGTTTATCGAACCAAAATTTGGGCTGCTGGCTCATTAGAAAGATACAAGGCCCGGTTAGTGGCCAAAGAATTTCATCAGCAAGAAGGTCTCGACTTTGAAGAGACTTTCAGTCCGGTAGTGAGACCAACTACTATCTGGATAATATTGTCTCTTGCTACTGTCAATCGCTGACCATTGCAGCAGCTTGATGTGCACAGTGCATTTCTCAGTGGGACATTGACTGAGGATATCTACATGTGCCAATCACCTGGATTTGTTGATGCTCGGTATCCCAAGCATGTTTGTAAGCTTCATAAGTCTCTGTATGGCCTTCGCCAAGTGCCTCATGCCTGGTATGCATGTCTTGCGAGATTCCTTCACAGCTATGGTTTTTTAGCCTCCAAAAATGACACATCAATATTCATCTATCATCATGGCAACATCTCTCTTTACGTCCTCATCTATGTCGATGATATAATCGTGACGGGTACAAATTCTGATGCCATTGCTTCTTTAATTACTACTTTGGGTCGCCAATTTGCTTTGAGGGACTTAGGTACACTACATTACTTTCTGGGCATTAAAACATATCATTCGCCCGTGCTCTTCTCACCAAAGCAGGTAAGCAGCATGCGAAGCCCATATCAACTCCAATGTGTACCAAGACCATACTTCGCAGCAGTGACGCACCATTGTTTGCTGACACTACTCTCTATCGAAGTACACTTGGTGGTTTGCAATACTTGACTATGACTCGCCCTGATATTGCTTTCACCGTAAACAAACTGTGTCAGTTCATGCACAAACCAGCCGAGGCTCACTGGCTTGCTGTGAAACGTTTGCTTCAATACATCAAGGGTACCATTACTCATGGCATCTTACTATCTTCTGCTAGTTCCACCACCCTACAAGCTTTCGTCGATGCTGATTGGGCGGGTTCGGTGGATGATCGGCGATCCACGAGTGGTATGGCTGTTTATTTGGGGTTTAACCTCATTTTTTGGCGTGCTCAAAAGCAAAGAACAGTGTCCCGGTCCTCCACAGAAGCAGAGTATAAGTCCCTAGCTGATGCTTCGGATGAACTATTGTGGATTCAGTCTCTACTTCGTGAACTACATGTTCCTATTTAGTCAGCTCCTCTGTTGTGGTGTGATAACCTAGGAGCAACTTATCTGGCAGCCAATCCAGTTCTACATGTTTGCACTAAGCACATTGAGATTGACTACCATTTTGTGATGGAACAAGTGGCGCAACGACGACTGCGAGTTCGTTTCCTCACTAGTGCAGATCAAATAGCAGACATTTTCACAAAACCTTTGCTTAAACCACGGTTTGATTTTTTGAGAGACAAGATTCAGGTTGTGTCTGCCCCTTCATCTTGTGGGGGAGTATTGATAGATAAGACCTAGTATTAATATTGACAGATAAGACCTAGTATTATCTGTTATCGCTTCTTTTCTGTTGGTGATGATGTTGATCTACTCTTGATTGTCATCCCTAAGTCTCAGGATCCTATCTTGTAGCATATGTGTCTTATGTAAACTAGGACAACTCCTGTATTTATACTTGTATCATGCTACGGTTAATATCAATACATAAAGACACAGTTCTCTCAACCCTAGTTTTGTATTGTGTTATTCAACTAAGGGCAACCGTATAGTTTGTTTTCTTTGAATTGGTGAGTCCTGTGTGCTTTAATCCATTTACGTTTAGTTTATTATCATGGAACATTAGAAGTATTGGGTTTGCTCAAAAGCATAGAAGAGTTCAAGAATTCATGGGAAGGGTGAATGCAAAGTTTGTGTTTCTGTGTGAAACAATATGCCAAGGGTGGAAAAATCGGGAGTTATCCTAGATCATGATAGTTGTTAATCAACAAGCTTTGGGGGCTGATATGATACATATGAGTAATGAGTGTCTGTGTTTGAAATTTTTGTGGAGAAGGAATTTGTCTTCTTGGGAAGTGATGGAGGTCAATCAACTAAAGGAGAGGCTCGCTAATGTGGTGTTATGTACGGATGAACCTGGTAATGGTCTGAATGCTCGAAAGTGGTTGGCTTTAACTGGGTTTCGTAGAGTAAGGACTCCATGTACATAAATTGTCTATAACATTTTCTGGAAGTTATGGTTGGCCTGGATTCAATTGGTCTGTGAAGCAAAGATATGGATTGGGGTAAGGTGATAGAGCTTGTTCTGATGAGGTCCCTGGTTTGGTTCAAATCGGTCAATCCAAGTCTTCCTCAGGACTTGCTTACTCTGATTGGATGTTCAGATTGCCTCAAATTTTGGAGTGGCCCAATATGCAAACCTAGTTATGTATAGGGGTATTTTTCTTTTACTTGGTGTGGCTCGGGTTGTAAGTCATCATTTGGATGGCTTTCTGGGGCTCTTGTACTTTTACTTCATCAATAAATCTTCGTTTTATCAAAAAAAAAAAACAACATCAAGTTTTTACTTATTCTCTTCTGAAAAATTGATTTCTCGAGTTCTTCTTATCATATATGTTGCACATATGCCCGGTACAACTTGGAACGATGCGATATGTCATATCCTGTGTATAATTATGGTTAGAATTACCAAGAAAATCAATTTCAAGTTCTTTGTATCATATTGCACCTATGTCCAATACATCTTATATTGCACTTGTGCCCAGTACAACTTATGGGGGAATGATGTGATATATATTAATAGATAAGAAGCATAAGGCTTAATAGTTATATGTGTTAGTTAGTATACTTGTGTATAGAACTCTTGTAGTAGTAGGATTGTCATATATTAATGCAATACAAATACAGCACAGGGTAGCCGTGTTTGGCATCCTGGTATTTATATCTTTTATGGTAGCGGAGTTAGTATTCATTCTTTGAGTCTGTTATCTTTATTTTCACTATGTCGACATCTCCAAACTCACCTTCTTCTGCTCCTTTCGGTTCTTCTTCTTTTTGCCTCCGCCTCCTCTTCTCTTCCTACTATTTCGGCCTCTCATTAAAACGTCCAGCCTGATGCAATCAAGGATACACCTAGCACAAGAGGGGGATTCCAAGTTTTAATCACAAAAACTTACCCAAAGATGTCCATGAAGAATCGCTTTACACAAGCTTGGATTGAAAAAGAATTTCAAGAGATCAAGTTAAGCAAGCTTGGATTGAACAAGAATTTGAAGAGATCAAGTTAAGCAAGCTTGCAAGGGAGCTTAATGAGAAGCCATCATGATTGTCAAATCATCAAGTGGGACCCATGTCGATATTTATTTAATTATTTTGGGTCAAATCAATTTTAATTATGTTTTATGTTATGTGGGTCTAGTCCAATATTAATTGGGTTGATTAATGTGGGCTTTAGTTTAGTAGTTGAGTTTTTATTGTAAGGGTCTTAATTAGTGTGCAACACATGTGGGCTCTATTAAATCCTAGTCTATTTGGGTAGTCTAAAGTCGACACCCAAAAATACTGTCTATTTGGGTTGTCAATCGACACCTAAAAATACTGCCTATTTGGGCTGTCTATTTTTAGGTCGGCATCTAAAAATTCTGGACAAAGTCAAAATCCAATTTGACTTGGATTAGGGATTGGCGCCGACTTAGGCTTAGGGATTAGTATAAATAGGATCGTTTCTTTTGTTATTTGGGAGACATGAAGAATTTGAGAATAAAAATACCCCTTTGAGGTTTTATTTGATTGTGGATTCAATTGTGATTGAGAGAGTAATTCTCTTGGTTTTATATTATGGTTTGAGTTTACTTATCAAGTATCTTTGCTTGTGGCGTTTATTCAATTCCTTGTGATTCTAACCCTTTGTTGCCTATTCCTTAATTGAGTCTAGGAGGTGAAGAATAGAATTGCAAAAACCTTTGTTGTGTATCCCCTTCTTTTTTGTCTAATCCGTGAAGAGATTATGAGGTGAAGAAGACTTACACGACGAGTTTGATTGAGATTGAAGATCGGGACAATCAGATAGTTACGGAGGTGGAACTAGTGGATTATAGGGTTGTTGTCGTATCACAGCCAGTCCTTAGCGTTAGCAACATCTGGAACTATGTTCCTGCTAAACTAGATTGTAGCAATTTCCTGGTTTGGCAAAGTCTCGTTTACACTATCTTTCAATCCCACCAAGTCATGGATCACGTTGATGGAAAAAGTGCACCTCCAGAAGCTTTCATTCCTTCCACCAATCTTGATGCACCACCCGAACCTAATTCTCTCTTCACCTAGTGGAATCAAATCAATAGTACCCCTGTGACACAGATATGTACCACTGTCAGCCCTCTCATTTTCGACCATATAGTTCGACTAGGATCTTTTCCTACTGCAGGAGAGGCATGGCTTACAATTGAATAACTCTTTCATGATCATGTTCAAGCCAGATATATAAAATATCGCTCTATATTTGTTAACTCCAAGAAAGGTTTCTCAGTATATGAGTGATCATATTTAGTCTACTCACAGTATTGTGGATAACTTAGAGTCCATAGGACGTCATTTAAGTGATGATAACATTGTGATGCAAATCTTAGATGGTCTTCCTGATAAGTACAATGTTCTTGTAACTCTGTTGACTTCGAAATCTCCTCTGCCTTCCTTCTTTGTTCTGTGATGTGTCTTGTTAGCTTAGGAAACCAGAAAAACTAAGTGTTTTTTCTTCTCCTATTTCTGATTCTGAATCTTCTCAGGCTTTCTTTACTCAAACTCGTGGACGTGGTGGCCGTGGGGATAATGGTGGACGTGGTGGTGCTAGACGTGGTTTTTTTATTCACCTCGTTCTCCAATGCCTTTATGGAACTCTACCGCGCCTGTTTTTTCTCATGTTCTTCCTAGAATTTTGTTCCTCGTCCTCATCCATCTTGTTCTTCTTCAACCAGACCGCAACATTCTTCTTCTGTGTGCCCTCCTTCATCTATTTTAGGTCCCTCTCTTGTTCAGTGTCAGCTGTGTGATGCATACAATCATGCTTCTAAGCACTGTCCTCAACGTTCTTATGCACGTATGCATGAACAACAAGACAATAGTTCTCTCTAGTTTGCAGACACAGACGCAATGCGTCATATGGCTAACTTGACTAAGTCTCTTGATTCCTTTCAAGAATACCTTGGTACTAAGTCTCGGGATGGTATGTACCTCACTGTTACACAGATTAGTGTCAATTTTTTTGTTATTGGATCATTTTTTTTTGGTCTATTGAATGTTCTTGTTGTTCCAAAACTTACAAAAAATTCGATTTCCGTTAAACGGTTTTCTCATGATAACTCTTGCTCCATGATATTTTATGCTTTTGGTTTTTCTATGAAGAGTCGAGTGTTTCGCCACCACCAGAATCGGTGCAATGATTCGGGTACCCTATACTCACTTTGAGTTTCAACACCAGTTCTTTCCTCCAATTCTACTGTTTTTGTTGTTTCACGAGTTCCCAGCTCCTTTTCGCACTGGCGACTGTGTCATCTCGGCGCCCCTATGATGCTTCATTTTTCTAATCCATTTTCTACTATTTGTTCTTCTATCAACAAGGATGACTTTTCTCATGCTTGTCAGTTGGGCAAGCAGACACAGTTACCATATCCTAGGTCTTTTGAACCTTGTTTAGATGTTTTTCATGTTTTGAATTGTGATGTATGGACATCGTCTGTTGCTTCTTTTACAGGTTTTATATATTATGTTTTGTTTTCGGATGAGTATTCTAAATATTGTTGGGTTAATCCTTTGCGATTTAAGCTTGGATTTTTGGCAAAATTTAAGCAATTACATGCCGAGATTCAAACTCATTTCAGTCAACCTATTCGTTATTTGCAAAGTGATAATGGTGGCAAATTTTGTAATCTTGAATTTGATGAATATCTTCAACGTCATGGCATCTTACGCCGCCTTTCTTGCCCTTATAGTCACCCACAAAATGGAATGGCAGAGAGGAAACACCAGACGATTCTTAATTCTCTTCGTAGTATTTTATTCAGGCTCTTCTCCAGTCTACTTTCTGGGCCGAGGCCCTACATCATGTTGTTTATGTGCAAAACCGACTTCCTCATGTTTCTTTTAATGTTTGAGTCCTTTTCAACTTCTTTTTCAGTAGCCACCTTCTTTTACTAATTTATGTGTTTTTGGTTGCGGTTGTTATCCTATGAACATGAGTCCATCCAATAATAAATTGTCGCTCCGCAGTGATCTTCATATATATATCTAGGCTTATCTCCTCATCATAAGGGTTTCCGTTGTTATCACCTTAACACTCGCAAGGTAATCATTTCTAGAAATGTTGTGTTTCATGAAACTATCTTCCCTTACAGTCCCTCTTCGATACCACTTCTTTCTTCCACCACGACTCCTATAACATCTGACTCCACAACTATTTGGAATCTTCCTGGTGCATTAGTTCCATCCATAAGTCCCATATATTCCTCAATCCTCACATCCACCTCTATCGACTGCCCGCACGCCTCTTTCTAATTCACCAACACCTAGTCCTAATCCAGTCTCCACTTCTTCCACCCCTCTCACCACTTGCATACAACCTATATCTAATCCAACTCCTCAACCCTAAAGGTCCCACTACTTCTTCCTCCTCTTCGTCCCAATCCACACCTTCACCACCAAAACATGAAATGCAAAAACGTCTTCGTGACGAAATCCACAAACCCAATCCTAAATATGCTCTAGTGACCACAAACATTGACCCTGAACCCAAAACTTTTCAGCAGGCTTCAAAGGATGAAAATTGGTTACTCGCCATAAAAGACGAATACCAAGCATTACTTGACAATCAAACATGGATTTTAGTTCCACCACCTCTAATGTCAATATTGTTGGTTCAAGATGGCTGTATCGTCGCAAATATAATGTTAATGGTATCCCCTCTCGTTACAAAGCCGGACTCGTGGCTCAAGGCTACACCTAGCAAGCTAGTGAAGACTTTGAAGAGACATACAGCCCGGTCGTGAAACCGGCAACATTTCGCACGGTGCTTTCAATTACTGCATCTTGAGGTTGCAATGTGAGGCAACTGGACGTGAAAAAAGCTTTCTTGTTTGGATTCTTGAAGGAAGAAGTCTCAAGAAGCAACCTCCTGGTTCTGAGGATTTCGAGAATCATCATTTTGTTTGCAATCTCCAACACGCACTCTATTGACTAAAGCGAGCACCGAGCATGCACTTGGTACCATCTTTTGCTAATTTTTTGTTGGCAAACAGCTTTCAATTAGTCATTCTAATGCATCCTTGTTCATCCTCCATACTTCGCAGGGCACGGCTTTCTTGATTTGTAATACTCTTTCTTTAACATTTTTCTTGATATATGAAATTTAAATATATATTGCTTTAACATAGTGTAAATTTTGCTTATAATATTGCTAGTTTCCAATTATTAAATCTATTCTCCAAACAACTAATGCACTGCGCAACGCAAGCAATTTGGATATCTAATATACCATATAATAGCTGAGCTTATACTCAAGGTGCTCAGCTATTTTGACACTTAGCGTTTTGAGAAGGCTACAAGTGATATTAGGGAAGCATATGTTAAAACCACCATTAAATATTTAAGATTAAAGACAAGAAGTAGATGGAATGGCAAAATTAAAAAGTCAAATTCATGGCAAATCTAACTGATTAGCCACAATTAATATTTGAAATAAAAAATATTGTGGGTACCAAGCATCTCATTCGACCAAGATGGATGGAATGAAAAATTGAAAATTCAAATTCAATGCAAATTTTATGGTTTGTTTTTCAAATTTTTGGCAAATCTAACTAATGCAAAACGGTTATTATTTACAACAGGCTAGCTTTATAACCTGTTCAAATTATAATAAATTTAATTCATCTATTAACCTGTACAAAAATAAGCGACTAGAGAGGTATCTACAACATTTCTAAAAACTAGGTAAAGAATCATCCAAGACAATCTCCAAGCTCAATCTAAGCAAAAATCAAGCAAGTAAATATTTTCAAACCTAATTCATATTTTTATTATGGGTTTTTATATATTTTTTTCTTTCCTTTTAAGAATATGAGTATGCATACCAGAATTTCATTTTAATACCCAATTAGTTCAATATTTTTCCCATTCTAGTTTCAAAATATTCTATTTTGTACTCCCTTTTTTCGTATTATTGTTTTTTCTATTTTTTTTACTAGAATAGTATCCCGTCGACAAAAGACTAATCTCTTCCGGACATCGATCAGCTGGGCACCCTACCAAGTGTGTATGGTCTATTCACATCACTAGGACTTGAATCCTGGTTGATGCTTAAGGCCCAGTTTGGTACGCAGGACAGGACGGGACAAAAAAATTTGTCCCGCGTTTGGTGCAGCATTGGACATGAAGGGATAGGACGGGACAAGATTTTTTTTCGTTACTATATTTATAAATAATGATGATAACAACAACAACAACAACAACAACAACAACAACAACAACAACAACAACAACAACAACAACAACAACAATAATAATAATAATAATAATAATAATAATAATAATAATAATAATAATTTAAATTATGTATATCTTAATAATATTAAATTTACTAAATAAAAATAAAAATATTAAATATAATATTAATATTATTTAACTCTATTCACTTTAGATATCATGGGTTGAAATTATTTTTGAAGGTTTAAGTTAGAATTCAAATAAAGAATAATAATTATTAGATATTAAATATTAAAATAATATAGTGTTTCTTAACTCAAAGCTCATCAATCATTTTACCTTTTATTTTTTACTTTAAAAATATTAATTTTAAAATTTTAATATCTAAATTTTCAAAAATTTTATATCTAATAATTTTAGTCACTAAGTTGTTGGTCAGTATATTTTATTGGAGGTGATGTATACAAAAAATGACAAGCAAAGCGTCGAAACTGTCCTAGCCCTTCTCTACTGGACCAGCACAAGTTGGTAAGTATTTGTTTCATTACTACTTAGGTCTATATGATTTTTAAAGTACATGCATTTTAGAGCAAAAAAAAGTGGTAGTGTAAAATATATTATAAAATATATATATTATATTTGTTAAAATTTATAATAAAAATTGATAGTTTTTCAAGTTTAAGAATTTATAAATTTAATTTTTTTCCAAAGTATTTTTACCGTATTTAAGTTTTAAGGTTGTTTTGGGTATTTTACCTTTATTTATAAAAATAAATTAAATTTTTTTAATACAACTGCAACTTGATTATACAGTGATGTATGCCAAAATTTGGTAGTAGTCATCGTTATTTTTAAAAAATAAATTAATGTATCTTAATAATTCTAATTACCGGCACTTTAGGCAAAAAAAAATGGTAACAATTTTTTTTAACAAATTAATGTATCACGAAAATTTTAATTACCCTTATTTCAAAAAAATATTTGGTACTATAATTATATTTAATTTCCTAAAATACATTATAAAAATTAATATAGTTTAAATTTTAATATTTAGGTTAAAAAATTTTTAGTTTACATACTCAATTTCATTCAGTTAAATTAAATAGAAGGTTATAGATTTCTTTATGTATTGTATTTCAATATATATATATGTTTAAAATTTTTTTTACATATCTATATTTTGATGCTTATGTCACCACCCAGCCAGCCCGGGACATCGGCTAATTTTTTTGTAAGGACAGAAATACCAGTCGAGTGATGAACTGCACACCCACGTAGCCAAACGAAATTTTGCAACTATTCTGCCTATTTATCTTTTTTTTCATTTCAACAGAAGCTTGCGCAAAAGCTAAAGAAAGTAAGAGATAAGAAAGGTTGGTGTTGATATGATGGAATTTCAGTGCAAAATTACCAAAATATAAATACTTTACTGCAAATACAGGTTATTCCGGAGCCATGTAGCCAAAGGAAATAGTGCAACACAAGACACGGTGGAATTTTACGGTAAAAGCAAAGTATAAATATTTTTACACGATGGAATTTTACTGCTAAAGTAGCTAAGTAAGCATATATACTTTACTCCAAAGTGCAAGTCATTCCAGACCCACGTAGCCACAGGAAATAGTGCAACACGAGCCACACGATGGAATTTTACTGCAAAAGCAAAGTATGTATACACGATGGGTTCCATCGGCTATTTAAAGGAGGCTGGGCTAGGTTGGCTTGTCATTACTCATACCGAGTGCAAATCTTAATCAAGATATCCTCTCAAAATTTGAGTAAAAATGTCAGGAAGATCATTGAAGATCAATGTGGAAACCTGCACTCGGGAAGAATACTTGGCGTTCCTCGAAGATTTGGTGAATGAGTTGACGGAGCACTGGGCATTGGGGCCAGACGACGACCACACTTACCCCGTACTTGCTCTTAACACCTCACTGGAGTGGATCGACATTTGGCTGGTGACCAACACCAGCCATATCATTTTGCGCGTGAGCCGAGGCAACCTGTACGTAAAAGGCTTCCAAACCAGTGATGGCCGTTTTTTCGAGCTGGCTAGGAACAACAAAGAGCGGGAGTTTCGTGGTTCCACACCCCTTGGCTTTGGGGGCATGTACCGGCAGTTGCTAGATGCAGCCGGTAGGCCAACCGGAAAAGGTTCGATCAGCAAATATCTTCCGGGAGTTCCCTTGGGCTTACACAGACTCAGTGACGCAGTGAACTCCCTAGCGAGGAACCCCCGAGACACACGTACAGCAGCCAACAGTCTGCTCGTAATGGTGTGGATGATATCCGAAGCAGCCAGATTTCGCCACGTGGCCGAGACTGTAGCAACCAGGTCAGAGGTGGCTGTGAATTCCTTCATGGCAAACCTGGTGATGGTGTGGTCAGACTTAAGTCGTAGGGTATTGCAGGCGTTTGCCTACCCACAACTGTTTGGATTGAATGTCCCTGACCTCGAATTACATGATTTGGGTATAAGCACCCTTGCCCAGCTACTTGAGTTCATTCGCATTGTGTTGTATGCGCTCCCCAAATTCATAAGAGAAAGCAAGGAAGGAAAGCCGCCGGGGAGGTCTAAACGGGAGGCAGCTCCCAGCTTGTACTACACCATGGGCACAACACCTCAAAGGGAGGCAACTCTCTTCTACTATACCGTGGGCGCAACACTGGCGGAGGTGTTCTATGTGACCATCGACAATATAGACGGTGAGAATCCTGGTGAACTGTACGGAACAATAACGATCTCGGATGGCTTTCGCAGTCAGGACTTGTTCAACCGAGGCAGGGATGACTACCAAAAAGTATACCCAGGTAACAATGCTTTGCTCACAGGGCCAGCCAAGCCTATCTCAGCCAACGACAGTTTCACTATTGATCTCGTCCTGACGGACAGGGATGATGATCCCTCACCGGATGATGAAGTGGTTAACGGCCAGATCTGCTGGGACCCTTTCGACAACAGGAATGTATGGAACCAAAGCATCAGGAAAGTTGTTCGCGGACGTTATGGACAGGCAACCGTGTGCTACGGAGTCTTCGAGAATGCGGTGGTGGCCAGTGTTGAGGTCAAAGTTGTTAACGCAGACGGTGAAGATCCAGCTCAGGTCTATGGATGGGTGAAGGCTGCTAAAAACCTGGAGGAGATGCTTCTGTTTAACAAGGAAGACGGGGAGCGAGTGGACGTCGGGAAAGGGAAACTCATCCCGCTCACAAGATCCACACTCATCGTCCCACTGAACGATACCATCAAGATCAGCGCCAGGCTGTTTGATTACGATTACGGGTTTTTTGATGACAACTTTGCAGATGGCTCTGCAATCTTTACACCAAAAACCCAAGGATCAGAAAAGCACAGCATTGGTGGACCTTCCGGCCAGGTTGAAGTCCAGGTTACTTGGAGTCTGTTTTAATTAATATGTTACGTATATATTGTAATACTAATACGTACCTACCACAGGTGGGTATCATATGATGCCATTAGTCAAAATAAATAAGACATCATGAGATGTCGTCGTTGTTCTAAATAATAGCCACCACCCCTAGCCTGTCACTGGGTTGGCTTCACCTTTGCACCTTTGCTTTGTGTAAGATTATGTACGTGATTTATGTATGATAATGTGAAGCTCGGAATTAAATAGTTAAGAGCCACGGTTTACTTTTGTATGTATATTTGTGAAATATTTATGTAATTAAGATCCCATCAACAACTGGAGTGATCTAGCTAGCCAGCAATGGGAAGTTGCTTCTAAATAAGAGCGACCCATTATACAGATGTATTAATGTAATCATCATCAACTCTATATATGTTGCCTTCTTCAATATTAATTTTGTGTTTTCGGCAAAATTTGTGGTCTAATTTCGTGTTTCATCAGTCGGCACGACCAAGCTCAAAAAAAGAAAAAAAGAAAAAAGGGACAGAGTATATATGGCCTGGTTGTTGTAGTGTGTTCATGTTTGTAGTTTTATGGGAATTTGAGGATGAATTTCTTTAAGGAAGAGATACTATGATACCCAAGTGACGTATACAAAAGGGGGCAGGTGGAGGCCTGGATTCCCACCAATTTTTCAAATGAGCTATTTTGAGTATACATCTCTATATAAAATGATGTCTAATTTAACACTAGTTAGTTATGAATCTTAATCGTCCACCGCCATTTGACTTTTTGGCCCCTCCAAGAAGACATTCCTTGGTTCGCCACTGATGATACCCCTGATGCTTAAGGTAATATTTACATGAGGTTGTTGGTAAAGATTAAGGGTTGTAATGCTCATAGGCTTGACTTAGTGTATACAATTACATATAGAAAAGTGTTAAGGCACGGGTTTGGCAAATTTCGGTATACCCAGTGCTCGACTTATCTAATTTGTCCAAAAATGATCAACAATGTTGAGAGAGAGTTTACTTAGTATAATTGGTGTATTAGATGCACAATTGGCCAAGGGAATTACCAGTTGGCCTGAATTTGCACAAAATGGTGCATAATGAGGGCACCGGTAAGCCCAACGATACACAATCGGGCCCGATGGTGCGCACTTACGCGATTGGCCAAATCGATCATTTAAATGAGCCAAGTAGCTCGTGAATAAGTTTCTGGAGGCTTTGGATATGCAAGTTTGTAGGTGTGTGTCAAGGGCCAACTAGCCAAGAAACAAGCACGCTCGAGGAAGCATGTGCTTGTGCAAATGGTACAATTTGGGCAAGTAGTGGCAAGTGGATGCTTACTCATCCACTTCCCCACGCTTAAAGGTGCAAACGTGAACCTCTCCCTAACATTTTTCTGCGAAATTTCGTTCTTAGCCTTGAGACGAAAAGAAAGAATAGAAAATAAGAATAAAGAGAGCGAGAGTCTAAGGAGTTTTGCTCTTACGCAGATTGACCCCACACCACTAAAATGGTAATTTCGGCTAAATCACTAGTTGGACTTGAGTGAAACCAAAACCTAACATTAATTAACATCCATAGTGTGCATTTGGCACCAAGTTTGTTGATTTTGGATCAGAAATGAGACAGTTACATACTCTTAAGATACATGGTATGCATCCATCCTACTAAGTAGTGCTCGCAAAGCTTGCACGTACCGTGATAATGATGGCCCAGTGCGGTGATACATGACCGCTTGGACATTTTGTAATGATGCATTAGGCACTGCTTCTGACTTGGTAACTAGTCATGAGCAGTACTTCTCGTGACTATTGGATGCCTCGTACATGAAATTCTAGGCTAAAGAGTAATAAATTGGCAAGCTACCAAGCTATGCAAATAGGCCTATCGTACATCACAATTGCCTACAAGTGGGCTATTCACAGTGGTATACCATGAGGAATACTTGACGGGCCATGCGGTGCTAAGTGCTAACTTAGAGTAAAATGGCTGAGCTTCGTTCCCTGGCATGAGTGTCCAGTACTTATGCATTACACCTATATGTGCTGCGTAACCCTGTGTTGTCCATGCCATGCTTTGTGTGCAGTGAGTGGTTAATTTCTTGCATGGATTATTGACTTGCTGAGTTTTATATTCACCCCTTAATTCCTCCCCTTGACTTTCAGGTGTGAGGATAAGAGTACAAATTTTGTAGGTAGATGGGTTTAGCTTTGTTCGTTATTTAATTTATTGTATAGATTTAGTTAGTGCTCCTATGTAGAATGAATTTTATAAAAATTGTGGTATAGTATTTTATGAAAGATTTTCGGTACATTTAGTATCTTTTGTTGCTTTTTCTTTATTTGATTTTGCTTCCATTTACGTTGTAGATGTTCGTATTTGTAACCCGTCGGGCAAAGGCAATAAGCTTTTATGGAGACAACTATAGGGCTAGGGATGCCTTGTGGTTTGTTGTGGGTGCACACGCTACGTGGTCGGTTGCGCTTAGGAGGGGTAGTGGCACATACGTTGATGCATCTTCAAGTAGTATAACTCTTTCATGAACAATCGGTTTGTAGGTGACTTTCACATATAAATATCTTCTAATTTCTTCATCAATTTCACAAGACTCGTCTCGTTCATCACATTGTACTTTACATTTAGTACAAGAGTCAATCTAATTGTACTGACTGTTCATTGCTCAAGCTCCTCCCAATCTTCATCATTGACTTCCTCTGGCTTCTTATCCTTGCCAAAGACCATTTCATCAACCCATACTGTACCAGCATAACTTTGATGTTGCTTTGACAAAAATTAAAAACGCTTCTTACCATCAACTTGTTCGCACCTCAAACTTAGTGTCTGTAACTACCATCGTGAACTTTTATCGAACTGGCATTCCGCTACCAGTTCTTAGGGAAAACTGCATAGATTCGTGAATAAAATATGACAAGACGCAAGAATTGAAGGTAACTTAGGCCATGAACTTCAATTCTTCACTAATATAAAATATTTGTACAACCTCTCAAATCACAATTTTTTTCCATATCTTTTCTAGTCTTATGCATAGCCACTACTATCCTTTAAACTCTAAAGAAAAATAAGCTCAATGCCTACTATTTATAATATCCAAATGAGTTTTTTCTTAAAATATATTCCAAACAAAATTAAATACACTATTTTTGATACTATTGTTATCAAGTTAAAGTATATCTTGAAAGAACCAAGTTCAATTGCAGCCCAAATCCTACCACAAAATCTGACTTTTTTCTTTTTAAATGCTAACACAAAATCATAGATCACGCAACCACTCCAAATAATCAACTTCCATCTCCACCCATCTGCCCAAAGCCCAAAGCATAATTTTAAGCCAACTGCTCCAATAAAATCAGTATAACAAAAACCAAAAGAGAGGAAAGTAGACTCTTTAATCAATTCAATGAATTGCTTATTTACTTATTTTAATTCATTTCATTTCCACTATTTATCCCTTTTTGTTTGCATTTTCAAACATATATATGAAAGTGCAAATAAAACAATATAATTTATGAAATTATAATGTATATTATATTGTAATTTAACATCGAATAACAAGAATAAAATTGAAGTAAACATTGTTAATTCACAATTGTAAACACTATTCTGCCAGACAAATAGTCCGTAGTGAAATGTGGAAATTTTTGACAGTTCTTACCAGGAGGGAAAAACAGGCCGAGACTGATCTGTTGTTAATCAGGTCAGCTTGTGAACCTCAATCTTAATGAATCAGGTTATCTTGTGAACCCTAATGTGTTCATAAATCAGTTCTTCTTGTGAACCTGGAAGCAAAGCCGAAACCATAGAGTTGAGAGGATTTAAGTATTTAACCCAACTGGAGGAGACCCAATGAAGCAAAGAATTAACAAGGTCAAGAGCGCAACACGTCAGCACAGTTGTATTCTTCAAGGGACAATTAGGCTCCTGTAATTTTGATTTGTCACCAGAAACAAAAGAAAAACGAGTTGTGAAAGAACTTGGTGCAGCCGCTTGGCACACAATCATCAAATTATGTCCGTCTAAAATAGAGCAATCTGGCTTATTACCTTCTTTTTCAGTACAGTAAAGGCAGCAAACCACACTAGCTACCTAAAATGTACGAGCTAAGAGAGGATGGTGTTTATAAGATTTTTTGAAAGTAGACTAATGGTACTGTATCCTATATATACTTTACTTGAAAGTGCAGTTATTCCAGAGCCGCGTAGCCAAAGGAAATAGTGTAACACAAAGACACACAGATGGAATTTTATTACAAAATTAGCGAAGTATACATACTTTATTAAAAAGTGCAAGTTATTCCTGAGCCAGGTAGCCAAAGGGAATAGTGCAACACCAAGACACACAGATGGAATTTTATTACAAAATTAGCAAACTATATGTACTTTATTGAAGAGTGCAAGTTATTCCTAAGCCAGGTAGCCAAAGGGAATAGTGCAACACGAACGAGATACACGGTGGAACTTTAATTACGTACTGCCAAAGCAAAGTATGTATACACGATGCGCTGCATCGGCTATATAAAGGAGGATGGGCAAGGTTGGCTTCTCATCGCTCACACAGAGTGCAAATTAAGACATCCTCTCTAAAAATTTGGGAGAAAATGTCAGGTCAATCGTGGAGGATCAATGTGGAAACCTGCACTCCAGAAGAGTACTTGAAGCTCCTCGAAGATTTGCGGAATGCGTTGGCAGAGCACTGGACAATCGGATCAGACGGCCGGACTTGGCCCATACTTGCTCTTCAATCCAACTCAATTGAGTGGATCGACATTCAGCTGAAGACCAACAGCAACTGGATCATTTTGCGCATCAGCGGAGCCAACCTGTACGTGAAAGGCTTCCAAAAGCCAGCTGATGACCGTCTTTTCGAGCTGGCTGCGAGCAGCTCACAGCAGGTGCTTGATGGTTCCACGTTCCTCGGCTTTGGTGGCAGCTACCGTGAGTTGCTTGGTGCAACTGGTAAGCGAAGACAAGGACCCATCACCGATTTACTCATGGGATCAGTTCGCTTGGGCTTAAACAGACTTAGGGATGCAGTGAACTCTCTCGCCAACAACGCCCTCACCAACAACCCCGAAGACAGACGAAGAGCGGGCCAAAGTCTGCTCGATATGGTGTGGATGATATCTGAAGCAGTCAGATTCCCAAAAGTGGCAGAGGCTGCAGCAACCAGGTCAGAGGTGCCCCTGAGTTCAGCCACGGCAAATCTGGTGATGCTGTGGGGAGACATAAGTAGAAGAGTGTTGCAGGCGTTTGCCCACCCACTATTGCACCCATTTATGATCCCCGACCACGTTTTACAAGACCTGGGTATAAGCACAGTTGCCGATGCACTTAGGCTCACGGGCATTTTCTTGTTCTCCCTTCCCAACTACATGATTAAAGAAAAGTCGACGACGAGGCATAAACGGGACGCACCTCCCAATCAAAAGGAGGCAACTCTCTTCTACTATGCGGCGGGAGCAACACTGGCGGAGGTGTTCTATGTGACCATCGACGATATCGACAAAGAGAATCCAGGTGATCTCTACGGAACAATAACGGTCACGGATGGCTATGGCAGTCAATACTTGTTCTTCCGAACAAGGGATTACGCCCAATCGATATATCCTGGCGAGAATGCTTTGCTCAAAGGATTGGCCAAGCCTATCTCCAAGCCTATCTCAGCCAACGACTGCTTCACCATTGATCTCAAGTTGATGGACAAGGACAGTGATCCCTCTCCAGATGATGAAGTGGTGAACGACCAGTTCACCTGGAACCCTTACGAGGGTGGGAATGCATGGAACCAAAGCATCAAGAAAGTTGTTCGTGGACGTTACGGGAAGGCAACCGTGTGCTACGGAGTCTTCGAGAATGCGGTGGTGGCCAGTGTTGAGGTTAAAGTTCTTAACGCAGACGACAAAGATCCCGCCGACGTCTTTGGATGGGTGAAGGCTACTAGAAACAATGAGGTGGTGGAGCTGTTTAACAAGGGAAAGTCGGAGCGAGTGAAGGTCGGGAAATGGGAATTCATTCCACTCACGAGATCCACAGTCGTCGTTCCCTTGAATGATGCCCTCAAGATCAGCGCTGATCTGTATGATCATGATAACGAGTCTCATGATGACAGCATTGCCTATGGCTCTTCAATCTTTACACCTAAAACCCAAGGATCAGAAAAGCGTAAAATCGGTGGCCCCCACGGCGAGGTTGAAGTCAAGGTTACTTGGAGTATGTTTTAATTAATTCATAACCTGCGTATGCCTATGGGAAAGGCGTCATTAGTTATATTATAATTATTACTACAAGTAAAATAATCTACCTCAGGCTAAGCAGGTATAAATAAGCCGTCATATGATGTGTCGTTAGTTTAAATACTAGCCACCACTACTCTACCTCAGGCTAATAATAAGTCACTCGGTGACTTCATCTTTGTACAGTATGTATGGCTCCTGTAAATAAATAAGAGGCAATGTAGTCGGTGGCTCGTATTTGTGGAATATATATGTAATTAAGATCCATGCAGCTACTGTGGCTTTCTGAATGTTTAATTTTGTGTTCTGGATAGCTGATATCTAAATAACAGCGAGCCATTATATATAGTCTTAGCATAACCTACTTAATGATTCGTGTGTTTATGTCTCTAAGTTGCCCTCTTCAGTTTTGATCTTGTGGTTGAGTTTTGTGTTCAATCGATGAGAGGGATAAACACATTTTATATAAGAAAAGAGTCCCTCATTTGTCCTAGGTAGAGTAGCTTGTCTACGGTGTATAACGTGAGCTAGTAATAACTCGAGGACTTTCTGGCTCGGCTCCTTAACTGGACTTGCATAAAAGAAACTGGACTTGTTAATAAATTTCTTTGTTATCCCTACCACCCAACACAAATGGGATAAAAGGCTTTTTAGCCCTTTCGTGTTCAATAAGCTCCTGATGAGACTTTCAACGAGTCAGTTTGAGCCCAGCTTCTTCTTCCCGAGAATGGTATACAGTGTCATATTGTTCACCCCACTACTATTCTTGCATTCCACTCTCCTACCAAGTATATGGAGAACAATTTACACTTGGTGTGGATCTTGGATCCAAGAAACAACATCAAGTTTTTACTTATTTTTTTCTGAAAAATCGATTTCTCGAGTTCTTCCTATCATATATGTTGTGCCCGGTACAACTTAAGGGGGAACAATGCGATATGTCATATCCTGTGTATAATTATGGTTAGGATTACCATGGAAATCAATTTCAAGTTCTTTGTATCATATTGCACCTGTGTCCAATACAACTTATAGGGGAATGATGTGATATATATTAATAGATAATAAGCATAAGGCTTAATAGTTATATGTGTTAGTTAGTATACTTGTGTATAGAACTCTTGTACTAGTAGGATTCTCATATATAGATGCATTACAAATACAACACAGGGTAGTCGTGTTTGGCATCCTGGTATTCATATCTTTTATGGTAGCGGAGTTAGTATTCATTCTTTGAGTCTATTATCTTTATTTTCACTATGTCGACATCGCCAAACTCATCTTCTTCTGCCTCAGCCTCCTCTTCTCTTCCTACTCTTTCAGCCTCTCATTCCAGCGTCCAGCCAGTCCTTAACGTTAGTAACATTCGCAACTATGTTCTTGCTAAACTAGATTTTAGCAATTTCTTGGTTTGGCAAAGTCTCCGTTACACTGTCTTTCAATCCCACCAAGTCATGGATCATGTTGATGGAAGTAGTTCACCTCCAGAAGTTTTCATTCCTTCCACCAATTCTGATGCACCACCCGAACCTAATTTTCTCTTCTCCCAGTGAAATCAAATCGATAGTACCCTTGTGACATGGATATATGCCACTGTCAGCCCTCTAATTTTAAACCATATAGTTCAACTAGGATCATTTCCTACTCCGCGAGAGGTATGGCTTACAATTGAATAACTCTTTCATGATCATGTTCAAGCCAGATGTATGAAATAGCTCTCTAAATTTGTCAACTCCAAGAAAGGTTCTCAGTCTATGAGTGATTATATCCAGTCTATTCACAGTATTGTGGATAACTTAGAGTCCATAGGATGTCATTTAAGTGATGATGACATTGTGATGCAAATCTTAGATGGTCTTCCTAATAAGTACAATGATCTTGTAACTCTGTTGACTTTGAAATCTCCTCTGCCTTTCTTCTTTGAGCTGCGGTGTATCTTGTTAGCTCAGGAAACTAGAAAAACTAAGCGAGTTTTCTCTCCTATTTCTACTTCTGAATCATCTCAGGCTTTCTTTACTCAAACTCGTGGACGTGGAGGCCGTGGGGATAGGGGTGGACGTGGTGGTGGTGTACATGGTTTTTTTATTCACCTCATCCTCCAAGGCCTTCAGGGAACACTATCGCGCCTATTTTTTATCCATGTTCTTCCTAGAATTTTGTTCCCCGTCCTCGTCCGTCTTGTTCTTCTTTAACCAGACCGCAACATTCTTCTTCTGTGCTCCCTCCTTCATCTATTTTAGGTCCCTCTTCTATTCAGTGTCAGTTGTGTGATGCATACAATCATGCATCTAAGCACTGTCCTAAACGTTCTTATGCAAATGTGCAAGAACAACACGACAATAGTTCTCTTTGGTTTGCAGACACAGGCACAATGAGTCATGTGGCTAACTTGACTGCGTCTCTTGATTCCTTTCAAGAATACCATGGTACTGATTCTGTCCAAGTAGGGGATGGTACGTACCTCACTATTACACAAATTAGTGTCAATTTTTTTGTTATTGGATCATTTTCTTTTCGTCTATTGAATGTTTTGGTTGTTCCAAAACTTACTAAAAATTTGATTTCCGTTAAACAGTTTTCTCGTGATAACTCTTGCTCCATGATTTTTTATGCTTTTTGTTTTTGTATGAAAGGTCGACTGTTTCGCCACCACTAGAATCGTTCTAAGGATTCGGGTACCATATACTCACTTCGAGTTTCACCCAGTTCCTTCCTCCAAGTCTACTGTTTTTGGTGTTTCACGAGTTCCCAACTCCTTTTGGCACTGGCGACTGTGTCATCCCGGCGCCCCTATGATGCTTCAATTTTCTAATCAGTTTTCTACTTTCTTCTTTCAAAAGGTATGACTTTTGTCATCCTTGTCAGTTGGACAAGTAGACACAGTTACCATATCCTAGGTCTTTAGAACCTTGTTTGGATCTTTTTCATGTTTTACATTGTGATGTATGGACATCGCCTGTTGTTTCTTTTACAGGTTTTAAATATTATGTGTTGATTTTGGATGAGTATTCTAAATATTGATGGGTTTATCCTTTGCGATTTAAGCTTGGAGTTTTGCCAAAATTTAAGCAATTACACGCCGAGATTCGAACTCATTTCAGTCAACCTACTCGTTATTTCAAAAGTGATAATGGTGGCAAATTTTGTAATCTTGCATTTGATGAATATCTTCACGGTCATGACATCTTACGCCGCCTTTCTTGACACTGTAGTCACCCACAAAATGGTATGGCAGAGAGGAAACACCGGACAATTCTTAATTCTCTTCGTAGTATTTTATTTCAAGCTCATCTCCCGTCTACTTTCTAGGCTGAGGCCCTACATCATGTTGTTTACGTGGAATATCTTCTTCCTCATGTTTCTTTGAAATGGTTGAGTCTTTTCGACTTCTTTTTCAGCAACCACCTTCTCTTACTAATTTACGTGTTTTCGGTTGCAATTGTTATCCTTTGGGCATGAGTCCATCCAATCATAAATTGACGCCGCACAGTGATCTTCACATATATCTAGGCTTATCTCCTCATCATAAGGGTTTCCGTTGTTATCACCCTACCTCTTACAAGGTAATCATTTCCAGAAATGATGTGTTTGATGAAACTACCTTCCCTTACAGTCCCTCTTCGATACCACTTCTTTCTTCCACCATGACTCCTATAACCTCTGACTCCACAACTATTTGGAATCTTCCCGGAGCATTAGTTCCATCCACGATCCAACATCTACTCCTCAATCCTCATATCCACCTCTTACCGCTGCCCGCACGCCTCTTCCTAATTCACCAACACCTAGTCCTAATCCAGTCTCCACTTCTTCCATGCCTCTCACAACTTGCATACAACCTATATCTAATCCAACTCCTCAACCCTAAAGGTCCCACTACTTCTTCCTCCTCTTCGTTCCAATCCATACCTTCACCACCAAAACATAAAATGAAAAAAACGTCTTCGCGACGGCATCCGCATACCCAATCCTAAATATGCTCTAGTGACCACAAATATTGAACCTGAACCCAAAACGTTTCATCAGGCTTCAAAGGATGAAAATTGGTTACTTGCCATGAAAGATGAATACCAGGCATTACTTGACAATCAAACATGGGTTTTAGTTCCACCCTCTTCGTCTAATGTCAATATTGTTGGTTCATGATGGGTGTATCATCGCAAATATAATGTTAATGATATCCCCTCTCATTACAAAGCTCGACTCGTGGCTCAAGGCTACACGTAGCAAGCTAGTAAAGACTTTGAAGAGACATACAGCCCCCGATCGTGACTCTGGCAACAATTCGCACGATGCTTTCTATCGCTGTGTCTCGAGGTTGCAATGTGAGGCAATAGGATGTGAAAAATGCCTTCTTGAATTGATTCTTGAAGGAAGAAATCTACATGAAGCAACCTCCTGGTTTTGAGGATTCCATGAATCCTCATTTTGTTTGCAAGCTCCAACGCGCACTCAATGGACTTAAGCAGGCACCGCGCATGTGCTTGGTACCATCGTTTTGCCATTGACTTAAGCAGGCACCGCGCAAGCGCTTGGTACCATCGTTTTGCCAATTTTTTGTTGGCAAACAGCATCTCAGTTAGTCATTCAAATGCATCCTTGTTCATCCTCCATACTTCGCAGGCACGGCTTTCTTGATTTGTAATACTCTTTCTTTAACATTCCTTGATATTTGAAATTTAAATATATATTACTTCAAGATAGAATAAATTTTGCTTAGAATATTGCTAGTTTTCAATTATTAAATCTATTCTGCCAAACAAACAACGTGCTGCCAAACACAAGCAATTTGGATATCTAATATACTATACAATAACTGAGCTTATACTCAAGGTGCTTACCTATTCTAGGGAAGCATATATTAAAACCACCTTTAAATATTTAAGATTAAAGACAAGAAGTAGATGGAATGGCAAAATTAAAAAGTCAAATTCATGGCAAACCTAAGTGATTAGCCACAATTAATATTTGAAACAAAAAATATTGTGGGTACCAAGCATCTCGTTCGATATTTAATATGGATAAATTTTAATTTAAAAATAGTTAACACAAAATAAATTATAATAAATTTACAAAATAAAAGGAGAAG
The DNA here is from genome assembly GCA_028386065.3 of Turnera subulata. NCBI lineage: Eukaryota > Viridiplantae > Streptophyta > Magnoliopsida > Malpighiales > Passifloraceae > Turnera > Turnera subulata. The sequence goes on along the minus strand of JAKUCV010002674.1, from coordinate 73,945 downwards.
GGATGTTCTCCAATTTTGCACCAACAAAATCTCTTTGTCGGCAGAGAAATAGAAATAAGCTCCTTTAATTATACACATGATTTAATTAAAAAACCAATAAACACAAAAAAATATGAAATCCAACTCTCCCCTCCAACAACAACGGCGTCATCTCCCCTAGAAATCGTTGTCGTCGTCATCTTGGTTATAGTAGCCCACTCCAAAAATTTCACCATCGTAGCCTCCCATAACCACCAGAAAAGAATAAACCCAATCTCAAATATATCTATACTCATCTGTGTAGTCTCCTTTTCCAATCTCAAATACCTAAGAGAAGAGCAAGAGGGTGATGGCTATGGTGGACTCAAGGCATAAAGGGCGGTGGCGGTGAAGGCGTTGCAGCGGCAATCGGTGGCGGAGTCGGACCAGATCTGGATGAGGTCCTTGGTGTGGAGGACCTGCATGGTGGCGGGGCAGGTGTTGTTGCTGTCGTTGGGCCACCGCTGGATGGAGGCGTGGTCGTAGGTGACGCCGGTGCAGAGTCTCACCGGGGATTTCATCATGTCCAGGGATATGTACAGATCGTCCCTTCTTTTTGTTCTCATTAAAAGATTCTCTACTTCTTCCTTAGTGAACTTGTTTGGTTGCCAGGAAAGTGGCAGATAGAAAGTTTCACTGCAGAGAATAGAAAAAAGAAAGAGAGGCAAAGAAGGGAAAAAGGAAGAGAGGCAAAGAAGGGAAAAAGATAGTGAGGAGGAGACGGGTGCTGTGGGTTGGGGGTTTAAAGAAGAGTATTGGAGAGATTTTATTTAAATTTAGATAATAAAAACTAAAAAGACATTGGAGAGATTATATTTTTTCACATTTTTAATTTGGATAACAACTTGTTTTTAAAAAATATGTAGTTGGGGTATAAACAAAAATAAGAAACCGTGGTTCATTGATAATTTTAAACCAGGGTAGAACCAGGGCGGAAAACCGGGTTGGTTTTTAGGTTAGTGGTTTGGATCCAAGTTTGACACGTAGGCATAAAACGATGTCGCATTGTGGTAATACTGCGTCGTTTTGAGCCACGGGCAGCAGTCCAATTTGGGGCAGCATCCACCTCAGCACAAACCTAGCCCGAGACCCATGACTGACCTGACCGGTAAACTCCAGGTACAAAAATGTCTCGAGAAAAGTTGTAGGTACACGATTGACCCAACGTAAGAAAGTTGGGCACCAACTGTACCAAAAACCCATCTAACAGAATAGCCGCAATTAATATTTGAAACTAAAAATATTGTGGGTACCAAGCATCTCATCCGACCAAGATAGATGGAATGAGAAATTAAAAATTCAAATTCAATGCAAATTTGACTGTTTGTTTTTCAAATTTTTGGCAAATCTAAGTAATGCAAAACGGCTATTGTTCACAAAAGGCTATTAATCATCATTTAAAACTCATTTGACTTTATAACCTATTCAACTTAAAAATAAATTTAATTCATTTATTAACCTGTACAAAAAAAAGCAGGTAACAAGAGAGGTAGCTACAACATTTCTAAAAACTAGGAAAAGAATCATCCAAGACAATCTCCAAGCTCAATCTAAGCAAAAATCAAGCAAGTAAATATTTTCAAACCTAATTCATATTTTTATTATATTTAATTATATATTGATTTTCTTCCCTTTTAAGAATATGAGTATGCAAACCAGAATTTAATTTTAATATCCAATTAGTTCAATATGTTTTCCATCCTAGTTTCAAAATATTATATTTATTACTCCCTTTTTCCTAATATTGTTTTTTCTATTTTTTTTTTTTACTAGAAGAGTATCCCTGTCAACACGAGATTAATCTCTCCCGGACATCGATCAACTCCTGTTAAGGCGGACACCCTACCAACTGTGCGTGGTCCTTTCACATCACCAGGACTTGAACCCTTGTTGATGATTAACGGACCCCTGCCCGTACTAGACTAACATAAGTTGGTAAGTATTTTTTGCATTACTACTTTGGTCTATATGATTTTTAAGGTACACGCATTTTAGAGCAAAAAAAATGGTAATGTAAAATATATTATAAAATATATATTATATTTGTTAAAATTTATAATAAAAATTGATAGTTTTTTAAGTTTAAGAAATTTATAAATTTAATATTTTTCCAATGTGTTTTTACCATCTTTAAGTTTTAAGGTTGTTTTGAATATTTTACGGTTATTTATAGAAATAAATTAACATTATTTTAATACAATTGTAACTTGATTATACAGTGTTGTATGCCAAAAATTGGTAATAGTTATCGTGATTTTTTAAAATTTTAATATTGAGGTAAAAACAATTTTAGTTTACATACTGAATTTCATTCAATTAAATTAGATAGAATGTTATAGATTTATATATATATATATATATTTGAAATTTCTTTTATATATCTTTGATGCTTATGTCACTAACCGGCCCAACCGGAGAAATCGGCTAGTTTTTTATAAGGACGGGAAAACCGGTGGAGTGATGAACTGCAGACCCACGTAGCCAAAGGAAACTTTGCAACTATTCTGCCTATTTAACTTTTTTTTGATGAAACGATTATTTTAATTTACATACTGGGCCATGCCACGTTTTCACACAATCCGAACAAATAAAAACTGCTGAAAGATCAAAGGGAAACTCCGGATTAGTAGCCTTTATCCATGGAAACGTTCTCTGCAAGATAATCTCAAACACTTTGCTCCAATCTGTAATTGTTGCTTGGAAGATTAGATTATTTCTACTTAACCATATATTCCACATGGTATTATAGAAAACAACTACCCTTCCGGCTCTGCACTTGGTTGATAATATCAATCCCATCCACTGTACAAAGAAATCTTCAATATATTTCAGTACACACCATGATACTCCTCACCAATTACACAATCTGCTCCATAGACACCAAACCGGTTTGCAATGAATAAATAAATGATCCCTGTACTCGATCTCCTCCTCACAAAATGGACAAAGAGCGTTCTCCCTGCTAATAATATTGCTACGAAGTAATACAGACCTGATAGCGACACCATGGTGAAACACCATCCACAAAAAACATTCCAACTTTGGTGGAGCACATCTCATCCACACCCATGGTTTGACCGACCCTGCAACCTGACCATGAAAGGATAAAACATATCCAGATTTAACTGAATAGCACCCATCCTTGCTTTGCGTCCACACCCATTTGTCAGATCTATTTTCTATTAATTTCACATTCAGCACTTTCCTTGTAAACTCCTCCAACTCCTCCTCTTCCCATACATATAACTGCCGTCTCCATTGTAACTTCCATCTCCACACCCCATTATCAAACTTTAAAACCTCATTAATAACATCCGTTTTATTCAGTGAGACAGAAAATAATCGAGGATAAGACAACCTCAAAGGCCCCCCCTCTATCCATCTATCCAACCAAATCTTACACCTTGATCCATCACCTACATCAAAAGCCATATTATCCACCATCCTTGACGAGCCTTCCACAATGGCCTCACCCATCCTCAAAATATTCCTCCAAAGACAAGAAAGGCCATTATCCCTGAATACCGGAAAGGAAGAATCCGAATGAGCTAAATAATTATCTTGGATCATCACCATCCATATAGGAATATTTTCCGAAGATGGTTCAACAGCAGCAAACCTCCAAAGCCATTTGAACAACATACATCTATTCTTTATCAATACATTTTCTATTCCCAAACCTCACAATCCTTTGGCTTAGCAATCTTCTCCCATGCTACTAAACACATTTTCTTCTTATCTGAACACCCACTCCACAAAAATATTCTCTGAATACTGACAATCTTTTTTGCCACTCCCACCAGTATCTTGAACAAGGATAAATAATAAATAGGCAAATTACAGAGAACAGCCCTGATGAGAGTGACTCTACCTCCAATAGATAGAAATTTTCATTTCCAACTCGCAAGACGACTTTGGATACGTGAGATAACTGGATCCCATGCTTTCTTTTTCTGCATACTTAATCCCTGTGGAAGACCAAGATAAGTAATTGGTAGGTGTTCTGCCTTACTCAACAACAGCCCTGCCAGCTCATTAATCCTTTGATTTGAAATATTAATCCCCACAATACTGCTTTTGTGGAAATCAATGCTAAGACAAGCAAGCACTTCAAAACACCTCAAGCATCTTTTAAAATTCAACAAAGAATCCAAATCATCCGGTGAGAAAAAAATGGTATCATCTGCAAATTGGAGTATTGGAGGTAACCTGAGACCGCACCCTACCTTCCTGATCAACCCTTTACTTTCAGCAATACTGACAAGGACATTCAGACCCTCTGCCACCATGTTGAAAAGAATAAACCCCTATGTGTATCAAATTCCTCTGAAGGGCTTCCATTAATCAGCACAGCCATTTTAGCCTGACTTAAACATCCCCATATCCACTGTCTCCATTTTCTTCCAAAACCCATAGCCTCCATTAATTCCATAAGGAATGTCCATGAAACTGAATCATAGGCCTTCCTAAAATCAATCTTCCATAACACTGCCTTCTCTTTCCTCTTTTTCAATTGGTGAACCATTTCCGAAGCCGAAAAAACACAATCCATAGTGGATCTTCCTTCCACAAAAGCAAATGATACTGTTCATCATCGATTTAACCCTTCTGGCCAATACTTTAGTCACAATCTTATAGACTCCATGAATCAAACAAATTGGTCTATACTCATCAAAGTTTTCTGCATCCATCTTTTTTGGTATAAGAGTAATGAACCACCTGTTGATTCCTTTTGGTAACCTTCCATATTTAAAAAACTCATTGATAATGACCATCTATCATCACACACAAGCCCCCAAGCCCTTTTATAAAAATTAAAATTAAAACCATCAGGGCCCGGAGATTTGTCCCCATCACACTCCCACACAGCCGCTTTAATCTCTTCCTTGTCAAAAGGCCTTTCCAAAAATTCAGCTTCTTCCAGTGAAATTCTTTTGACTGGAATATTTCCCCACCGAAACCGATTCTCAGACAAAGGCTTGAACAATTCTTCAAAATATCTCCTGGCTGCACTCTTCACCCCCATTGGATCTTTAATAATATTACCTCCATCCTTTATCTGCTGGATTGAATTTCTCCTTCCCCTATTGCAAGCAGATAAATGGAAAAATTTGGTATTTCTATCCCCTAAAGACAACCAAGTTAACCTGGACTTTTGTCGCCAAATGCTCTCCTGCTGTCTCCTCCTCTTGTCTAATTCCACTTTCCAAGCCTTCTTTTGTTCGCGCTCACCATCACTAAGGCATCTCACATCAGTTACTTGATCCAACTCTTCAATTCTCTGTTTCAAATCCTTAATATCCTCCTCAACGTTCCCAAAATCCTTCTTGTTCCAATCACGTAAAGAACTTTTTACGAACCCCAATTTCCGAATAAAACTGTGCTTCCCTGGAAATTTACTTCCAGCTTCCTTCTACATCCCATTCAAAACCTCATCGAACCCCCCATGTGTTAGCCAACAATTCATGAACTTAAAGGACCTAGGACCCCAGTCTTGTTGTTGTTGAGCAAGTATAATTGGGCAGTGATCCGAATCTCCTTTGCTTTTGGCCCATAGTTTAATTGATGGAAACAATGTGAACCACACTAGGTCAAAAAAGGCCCTGTCTATCTTGCTTGCAGCCTTAGAGTTACCCCATGTAAACTTTCTCCCTTGCAATTCTACTTCACAAAGCTGAGCAGATGAAATAAAATTCGAAAAGGCTCTTGACCCCCTTGCACATATTCTCCCACTCAATCTCTCATCAGAGGAGAGAATCTTGTTAAAGTCTCCAATTACCAACCATGGTAATGAGACCCCTTGCATCTTGATTAATAACTCCTCCCACAACAACATCCTTTCTTCCACCGTACTCGGCCCGTAAACTCTGCATATAGCTACTTTAATACCACCCTTTACTTCCCCCTCCACTAATACCCAACTCCTCCCTGCCTCACGTCTAACAAAATTGAAAAAAGTTGTACCCCATAAAAGGGATAACCCCCTTGAATTTCCAATGGCACCCACCTCTATGAAATCGAAAAGACCCCCTCCCCACAATTGAGCATACTCTACCATCCCCCAACCAGAACTCTTGGTTTCACATAATAACACTATTCTCGCACTCACCCTCCCTATTAACTCCTTAATACTATCTTGCTTTCGAACAGACCCAATCCCTCTACAATTCCAAGACAATAGACTAAACATAGAGAAATAAAGATTCGCAAACAACTAACCAGCAACAAAAGCTAAAGAGCGGCTTTTGAAGCCACCCAGTCCGCTCCCTCTTTGTCCACTAGACCCTTAACGATTTCCTCCACTTTCTCGGTACACCCATCTATTTGAAGACCCAATTCGTTTCCAACTTCCATAGTCTTCTTCACCTCAAATGACTTGAAGCAAAACGGTGCTTGGGAGTTGACATTAGCCCTCCTATTTCCCATGACAATATCACAATCTTGTGTAGAGCTATCACCTGACTGCAATGATCGCACTCCCCCTTCTTTGGTAATTCTCTTGATCTTTTTCATCTTCCCAAATTTTCTTAGCCTCGAGCTTCTGTTAGCCATAGCACTTTTCAAAAGTAGATTGAAATGTTTTTGTAATATTTTTAGAGATATTTCCACTCCTTCCGACTGAGCCACAATTGTATCCTTCCTTACTGGATTTAATTCATCCAGCCCAATTTCTCCTTCAGTTGTCTCTTCTAAACTCTGATCCACCCTACCGACACAGGCCTCGCCAACAAGCCCAATTCCATTGCATTTGTTACATTATTACTTGAGCAGCCCACAAAGGAGCTTCTAGACCCATTACTCAACGGTACTGCTAGATAATTGTGCTTATCACCCCCACTATCCAAAGAGTGCCATTTTCCTCGAAACTAGGGTATTTTCAACATGTCTATCTTGTTGGCTATTAATACCCGCATGCACCCTGCATCCCTTGGAACCATCTTCCCTCGATCTATGCACCTGCCCTAGACCAATAGCAGTAGAATTAGCCGCCACTTCCTCTCCTACAATGCCTTTTCCTTTTTCCAAGATCTTGATAGTATCCAAGATACCGAATGGATCTGGAGACGTTTCGATTTCCTCATTCTGATCTTTGACCACCTTCACCTGGCCGAAAGACCTCGGAGTAAAAACTTCTTGTTGAGAACTGCTGCTGTTTTTACTTGACGAGTACTCACTGTTACTCCCACCTATAATCAATTCCTTATTCAAATACATCTCCCCTTCTTGACATACCTTTGATGGTTGTGCCTCCACCGCCACAATTTCATACTCGCTGTTGGAAATTATAATGTTGAAGTTCCTGGATATAGGCTCCTTATATGTAGTCATAATTTGTACTTTGGCCACCTCCAGGTTATTACATGAGACAAAATCATTATGGACCTTAATAAATCTACCGAAACGAACAGCAATTTGTTCGAAGAATTCAGTACACCATGCCTGCGGAGGCACACCATAGATATTCAACTGGCATTCTCTTTGTGTAGCACAATCACCCAATTCCCATTCCTTCAACAAATCAAAGCATTTGTCACTAAAAAAAGCGCGTCGATTGCGGCGGTTTATTTGCGGCCGTAGAAATAAACCGCCGCTATTTGGTCAAATTGCAGCGTGATATTTAACCCCCACGAATTGATTCATATTGCGGGGGTTATGCTTCATTCTGCGGGGGTTTCAACCGCCACAACCTGTTTTCTGGACCAAATTTTGCTCTCTCGTGTACCCTATATTATCTGGTTTATAGAAAAAAAAATATAATGCTAACTAGATGAAATCGTTTTCTTCTCTCTCCCCACTCCCCACCACCCCCCAAAAAAATCCCCGACCCTAAAATCGATCGATTTCCCCTCTCTCGTCCTTCTCCTCGTCTCCTCGCCGCTACCGTCTCTCTCCCTCAGCTCACTATTGCTGCCATCATACAAGAACACAAGGCGGAGGAGCCGAGGCGAACTCGGCGGACTGAAGCTTGCAACCGTGCCGCCATCGCTTGGTAAGAACCGTTGCCGACTTCTCCCTCTTTCTCTTTTCTACCTCCGCGTCCTTCTCTTTCTGTCGATTTGTGGAGTTTAACAAGCTTTTATTGTTTTTGTTGGTGGTGGTTTGTTAATGGTGGAGCCAATTGCGGGGTTGTGTTGTTGGTGGTCAGTGCCATGGTAGATTAATTCCGGCAGTGAGGATTTCAAGTTCCTCTTCCTCCGATTCGTTCCCTATGGTAATCCACGGGAAGTAGGTTTTAAATTATATTGACTTTTGCAGCTAAAACAATTTGATTTGGTAGTAGAATTCAGCTTTTAATAATTGAAGAACCCAAATTTCTCCGTAGCCTTCACTATCGGGTTTACTAGGGTTTAGATGTTTTCTCCGGTGGTGTTAGGGTTTTAATTTTCAACGCCAACCAAATCTTCTCTCTGGTTAATTCTCCCTCTTGTAAACAGTGAAAAAAATAGAGTACTCTGTTGAAACATGATTACGCTTCTTATAATTTTTTCCTTCATACTCATTTCCTCATCTGTTATTTTTCTTTCTTGGCCATTTCAATTTCGAAAATTGTATATGTGTGTTACTTATTCTCTAATCACATCGTTTTGTTTATTTGATTTTTGGTGTAGGTTTCGGTGGATTTGGTAGAAACATGGGTGCAAGTCAGGGTTCCAAATCCTCTCATGGTAAGGTTGCCTTCTTATTCCTATTGACTGGCTTTCTTTTTTCCCAAGTGTTTCGCCAAATGAAGAGAGTGCTTGTTTTTGTCCTTTTGAATTTCTGTGTCCTAAATACGGACATGACTAATGCCGATTATGCTATCATAAGTGAATGTACTGTGGACTGTAAATGTAGTAGAATTGGTGAATTGAGAAACATAACCTTCTTCCATTTTCCCCAACTGAATTGAAACCTCATAAAGGAATGACTAGTATAATGAAAATATCTTTTTCTGTCAATGGATATAGATACTATAGTCATTCACACTATTATTTACTCTCTTTCACCTTGTTCTACTGGCTGTCTCTAAATATCGATTAGATAGTTCAAACTTATGCTTTATTAGCTCGTTACAAAATGCAAAAAGAAGTGATCTCTTGTAACCAAAAAGTGATTCTGTATCCAATTGTCTTATGGAGAACTGCATTGTGAAAGCATGTTACAGTTGACATTGCATCTTTTATAATTATGCTTGCACCGGTTCATGTTTTTTAAACAGACGAAATGGTTGGTTCAACAAAAACTTTGAAGACAAAGAAGAAACAGCCTGCATCTGAAGTGAATATTGCAAGAAAAAATGACATGCCTGATGCTGGTATAGTTCTTGAATTGTTACTTGATTGTTAGATTTTTATGAGATAGCATGCGAGTCATCCTAATCACTTCAAATCACCAATTGTTTCTTGTTCTGTAATCTTATGAACCCGAACTATTTAGGGCAAACATTTTCTTTGATGGGCAATCCACCATGGCACCGACTTATATATGTAGCCTGTTTCTTCGGTTCATTTATCTTAAATTCTATTAGTTGCTTAGCTGCTGTGAAATGGAGGACTAGTCATTCTTCCAAGCTACTGCTAGTTCTATTTGCTCAAATCTGATTTTATCTTATGCAGGAAGGTTTGTCCTTGGATGCTATACACTCGCAATCTCTAAGGTGCTTCCAGAGGACTTGCAGGTTTGTATTTTCATTCAAGTGCAAGCCTGAGACCCNCCGCCGCAAATTGATTTTGCAAATTACGGCGGTTGGTGCAGCGGTCGAGTTTGGACCGCCGCAATTTGACTTGTGGCGCCGTAAAAAGTGACGGTTTTGTGGAACGCCGCAAATTGCACGAAAATCAAATTGCGGGGGTCAAAACCGCCACAATTTGTTCCAAAAAAACGCCGCAATTCGCGCGCTTTTTTGTAGTGTGTCCTTCCATGCCTCTTTGTGTTTCAGACATAAGATCATTTCCTCCCGAGACTCAAAGGAAAGAAGAACATAATTTCCTCCCAGCTGTTTGATATTCACTCTCGAGTTAGTGATTGAGCACAAACTACTACTTAACTCCTTCAACTGGATGCCCTTTTTGACCATCCCAAAAGCACAGGAATTGAGATTTTTAAGACATTCATCTGTAGGATGGAAAACAAAAGATGCATGTCGTTCCTGCTTACCCTCTCCAAGTTGATCATGCCTCACAGTATTCTCCAGTCTTTCACTAGACCCGACTGCCTGCATGAACGAACAATCTTCCTTAATCTTGGCGTACGAATCTTGGTTCCTGCTCAACTTTGCTGGCACCTTAGTTACCCCCTCCTTTGGCCCCCAGACTCTCCTATTTGCTATTTTTGCTATGATCATTCCATTCACACTCTTGGATGAATTAATCTTGGCCACCACATCTTGTGCCTTCCCTTGGTAGCCAAACCTCACATAGCCATACCTTTTACCTTCCCAAGTTAACCTTCCAGGAATGAAAACATCTAACACCAAGCCCACCTTTGTCATCTCCTTAAACACGTCTGATGCCAGCCAGCCATAAGGAAGATTGTCCAAGAAAACACTCACAGCTCTCGAGCTGTCCAAAGCTTTTTGCACCTGCACTCTTGTCCATCTTGAGAAAAAAGACGGTTTCAGTTGATGCTGCCCATTTCGATTTGCTTCTCCTGTTCTGAAACCTTCCTTCAACACTTCTCTCCGTTGCGATTGATCCTTGCCACCTTCCGCCGCCGCTCCACGTTGCTGCATCTTCAACTGCTACTCTATTTCCTTCTGCCTATTTAACTTTCTTTTCCATTTGAACAGAAGCTTGCGCAATAGGTAAAGAAAGTTAGAGAAAAGAAAGGTTGGTGTTGATACGATGGAATTTTAGTGCTAAATTACCAAAGTATATATACTTGACTGCAAATGCAGGTTATTCCGGAGCCACGCCAAAGGAAATAGTGCAACACGACGAGACACGGTGGAATTTCACTGTTAAAGCAAAGAATATATATGTATACACGATGGAATTTTACTGCTAAATTAGCCAAGTAATCATATATACTTTTAGTATCAAAAAATATATATATATATATACTTTACTGCAAAGTCCAAGTCATTATGATTACCAACATTTTACGCCCAAAAATTTGGTTTGGATAATTTTTAAGGACAAGAAATTTAGTACTAAAATTATATTTAATTTAATAGAATACATTATAAAAATTAATATTATTTAAGTTTTAATATTCAGGAAATTAATTTTTTACTTGTGATGATATGCATTGTATTTCAATATACATACATATATGTTTATAAAATATTTTTAATATTTTGATGTTTATGTCACCACCCGGACACGTGTAACACGGGGACAACAACTAGTTTCTGATAAGGACGAACCCACGTAGCCAAGCAAAATTTTGCAACTATTTTGTCTAATTAACCTTTTTCCATTTCAACAAAAGCAGCAGAGCAGTAGCTAAAGAAGTAAGAGATAGGAAAGGTCGATGTTGATAACTGTGGAATGTTACTGCAAAGTTACCAAAGTATATATACTTTTTTTCTAAGTTTACAAGGGGAAAAGTATATACATATACTTACTGCAAATGCAGGTTATTCCGGAGCCACGCCGAAGGAAATAGTGCAACACGAGACACGGTGGAATTTTACTGCAAAATTACCAAAGTGTATATACTTTACTGCAAATGTAGGTTATTCCGGAGCCACGTAGCGAAAGGAAATAGTGCAACGCGCGACACGGTGGAATTTTACTGTAAAAGTAAAGTATACATACATACCCACCCGAAGGAATTTTGCTGCTAAAGTAGCTAAGTAAGCATATATACTTTACTGCAAAGTGCAAGTCATTCCAAACCCACGTAGCCACAGGAAATAGTGCACCACACGTTGGAATTTTTCTGCCAAAGCAAAGTATGTATACACGATGGGTTCTGTGGGCAATTTAAAGGAGGCTGGGCTAGGTTGGCTTGTCATTGCTCAGATCGATCACCGAGTGCAAAGTAAATTAAGAAAACCTCTCTAAAAATTTGAGTAAAAATGTCAGGTCGATCATTCAGGATCAATGTGGAAACCTGCACTCGGGAAGAAAACCTGGCGTTCCTCGAAGATTTGGTGAATGAATTGACGGAGCACTGGGCATTGGGACCAGACGACGACCACACTTACCCCGTACTTGCTCTTAACACCAGACTAGAGTGGATCGACATTCGGCTGGAGACCAACACCAACTATATCATTTTGCGCCTGAGCCGAGGCAACCTGTACGTAAAAGGCTTCCAAACTAGTGATGGCCGTTTTTTCGAGCTGGCTAGGAACAAGAGAGTGCGGGAGTTTCGTGGTTCCACACCCCTTGGCTTTGGGTGCGACTACCGGGACTTCCTAGAAGCGGCTGGTAGGCGAAGCGAAGGTAGAATCACCGATTTACTCCAGGGAGTTGGCTTGAACTTAGACAGACTCAGGGATGCAATGAACTCCCTGGCGAACAACCCCCAAGACAGACGTACAGCGGGCAATAGTCTGCTCGTTATGGTGTGGATGGTTGGGGAAACTCGGGTAATTATCCCACTACAACAAACAACTAGTGAATATAATTCACAACTTATACCCGACAAAGGCGGCTTAGCCGGCCAACAAATGAAACAAGGCGGCTTTGCCAGCCAATAAATGAAATAAGGCGGCTTTGCCGGCCAACAAAGAGATAAGGCGGCTTAGCCGACCAATGTTGAATACTAAACAAATAAACAAATGCGGAAAATATAAAGGCGGAAAAATAAAGAAAGAACACACTCAAAAATTGTTAACGGAGTTCGGCCAATTATGCCTACGTCTCTGGAGCACTGCTCTTTTAATAGAAGAGGAAGAGTATTTAGTACAATTGCTAGGATACAATGTACTCTAATTTTTGGGATGCATTACTAAGGTGAGTGGAAGCCTTATTTATAGCAAAACATACCCCTCCCCTTAGATGATTTCCACGATGTGGGATGGGAATATCAACACTATTCCAACAAATCTCCACCTTGTTGCTATTCAAATCCCACCAAGTACCGATCTTCTCAACCAAACAAAAAACAGTGCTTCCAACTTGCGCCATCTGGCGCCAACTCAAATGTGCAGGATATTGACCAAGTCTAAACAATGTTCAAACTTGGCCCTTGTCACCACCTTGGTCATCATATCTGCAGGATTCTCTGTTGTCAAAATCTTCTGGAGAAGTATCTCCTCTTCTTCAAGAATCTCCCGCACAAAATGATAGCGAACATCAATGTGCTT
>JAKUCV010002674.1:10254-57244 GCA_028386065.3 Turnera subulata | reverse complement strand
CTTTGCCGGCCAACAAAGAGATAAGGCGGCTTAGCCGACCAATGTTGAATACTAAACAAATAAACAAATGCGGAAAATATAAAGGCGGAAAAATAAAGAAAGAACACACTCAAAAATTGTTAACGGAGTTCGGCCAATTATGCCTACGTCTCCGGAGCACTGCTCTTTTAATAGGAGAGGAAGAGTATTTAGTACAATTACTAGGATACAATGTACTCTAATTTTTGGGATGCATTACTAAGGTGAGGGGAAGCCTTATTTATAGCAAAACATACCCCTCCCCTTAGATGATTTCCACGATGTGGGATGGGAATATCAACACTATTCCAACATGGATGACAGCCGAAGCAGCCAGATTTCGCCACGTGGCCGAGACTGTAGCAACCAGGTCAGAGGTGACTGTGGATTCCTTCATGTCAAAGCTGGTGATGCTGTGGGGCGACTTAAGTAGAAGGGTACTGCAGGCGTTTGTCTACCCGCAACTGTTTGGATTGAATGTCCCCCCCCTCGAATTACATGATTTGGGTATAAGCACAGTTGCCGAGCTACTTGAGATCATGCGCATTGTGTTGTACGCGCTCCCCAGATGGATGAGAGAAGAATGCAAGAAAGGAAAGGGGTGGAGGAGGCCTAAACGGTATGGTATGTCCTATACCATGGCCACAACACCTCAAAGGGAGGCAACTCTCTTCTACTATACCGCGGGCGCAACACTGGCGGAGGTCTTCTATGTGACCATCGACAATGTCGACGACGAGGGTCAACACTGGTACCTCCCAGGCGGAGGTCAACTGTACGGAGAAATAACGGTCACGGATGGCTACATCAGTCAGCACTTGTTCAAGCGAGGCAGGGATGACTGCCAAACAGTATATCCAGGCAACAATGCTTTGCTCACATGGCCAGCCAGTCCAATCTCAGCCAACGACTCTTTCACCATCGATTTCTACCTGAAGGACAAGGACGGCATCTCCGCGGACGATGAAGTGGTGAAGGACCAGATCCGCTGGAACCCTTACAGCGACGAGAATGTATGGAACCAAAGCATCAAGAAAGTTGTTCGTGGACGTTATGGGCAGGCAACCGTGTGCTACGGAGTCTTCGAGAATGCGGTGGTGGCCAGCGTTGAGGTCAAAGTTGTTAACGCAGATGGTGAAGATCCCGCCGACGTCTATGGATCGGTGAAGGCTGCTAAGAACTTTGAGGAGATACCGCTGTTTGGCAAGGAAAAAAAGGAGCGAGTGCAGGTCGGGAAAGGGAAACTTATCCCACTCACAAGAACCACACTCGTCGTCCCGTTGAACGATGCCCTCAAGATCAGTGCTGACCTGTATGATTACGATTACCTGTCTTATGATGACAACTTTGCTAATGGCTCTGCAATCTTTACACCCAAAACCCAAGGATCAGAAAAGCACAACATTGGTGGACCTTACGGCCAGGTTGAAGTCCAGGTTACTTGGGGTATGTTTTAATTAATTAGTTACATATTGTAATACTAATACGTTTCTGCCTAGGGTGGGTATCATATCATGGCATCTGTCAAAATAAATAAGACATCATATGATGGCGTCTGTCAAAAATAAATAAGACATCATATGATGTCGTCGTCGTTCTAAATAATAGCCACCACCATATAGCTTGTCACTGGGCTGGCTTCACCTTTGTACCTTTGCTTTGTGTAAGATTATGTACCTGATTTATGTATAATAATGGCAAGCTGGGATCTAAGTAATTAAGAGCTACGGTCTGCTTTTGTATATCTGTGAAATATTTGTGTAATTAAGATCCCTGCAACTACTTGAGTGATCTAGCTAGCTACCTAGCAATGAGAAGTTGTATTTAAATAAGAGTGACCCATTATGTATTTATTTATGTAATCATTAACAACCCTATAGATGTTGCCTTCTTCAATGTATTAATTAATTTTGTGACTTCGGCAAAAAAATATAATTTTGTGGTCTAATTTTGTGTTCCGGTCGGTCGACATGACCAATCTGGTGCCTTATAGTCGCCTGTTGCTCTACATGTAGAGAGTATCTGTCGTTGTTGCAGTGTGTTCAACTTTGCTTGATTTGTTTGATTAAAGTGATATTTACATTTGCATAAAAAAAAGTGACATTTACATGATGGGAGACAGTTGTCGGCAAAATTTGTGGATTGTAGTGCTCACAAGCTTGGCCTAATATACACAATTACGTATGGGAAAAGTGGTGATTCCAGCTAAACGATTTTTTGGATTTGAGTGAAACAAAACCCAAATATTAGCTAACATCCATAATTGCATTTTGGAACCAAGATTGTGGATTTTGGATCAGAGCTGAGAGAGTTAGGTACTCTCAAATTTGACTGTCCTACAGCAATCCTACTACTTGTGTTTGTTTTGGAGCCATATGCATATCTTGAGCTACACACCTTGGATTTGAGAGTTCTTGGTGGGTCTAGAAAGTAATGAAGCAGGGCAAAAACTCTTATGTTGACGCCCGATAAGTTGTGCATGTAGATGCTCTGTATTGCGGATAGAATTTTCTGTTTGTGCAGGGTAGTTTCTACGAATTGGTGAAAAATAAGCATTTTGGAGTTGAATTGATTTCACATGTTATGATCACTGTGAACTGATTATGATGTGTATTTGTTGTGTAACGGGGAGACTAAGTTTCAAGACAACAGTAGTTCCATATCAGGGTGATTGGCCTAGAGAAGCCTAATACGTAAGTAAATTTGTTATGCAGGTAATGATTACTAGTGCACCATTTTTGGCTGGATGGCCCTTTTGTATACTTGTTGTTATAATTGTGTGTTGGATTGCCTTACTGACCATTTTTTCTAATTAGCCATTATTGGCTATCGTTGGCCACTATTGGCTAATCATAGCTAGCTGGCTCCTGTTGACTAATTGTGCATACATACTTGACATGCATTCAGTAGCGAAGGTAGATACAATTTTTAGAGTGGGCTAATGTAACATTTTCTGAATAATAATAAGGGTTTATACGAAAAAATAAAATTTAGAAGGGGCCAAATATATATTACGTTAGGACTTACAAGTAAAAATTAAAAATTATGGGAGTGTATACCATCATAAGGCTTATATGAAAAAAAATAAAAACTCAGGCCCCCCGAGCCACCGCCTCTGCATGCATTAGTTTGTTATTTGGTTGATAATGGACATGCTATATGCTTCTGATTTACTTGTTACCTTTGTTAGGTTGATTGCATTGTACTTATTGTGCTATGATTGGCATATGGATATCCTGCTTGCGATTGATTGATGGCAAAAGGAGGTGCGGATTTAGGGGGAGGAAGCAGGGGCCAGGCCCCCCAGGATTCATTTTTATCCCATTATGGTAATAACTTGTACCAAAATAGCTTGTAGTTAAGTGGTATCTTGCTACTGGAAATAGGCGTGCCGGTCGTGAGTTCAAACCCCATTTAACCCATTAATTTTCTAGATCGGCCCTGGCCATTATTTTACTCCGCAGTGTGGAAATGCGGGAGTGACAGATTTTATTGTTTGACACTTTATGGTGTGAGAGAACGGGAGTGACGAATTTTATTGATTATGAATCCATAGTGTGGGATTGTGGGAGTGATGGATTTGGTGCACTTAGGTGCTCTCGATAGTGCTTGCAAGGCTTGCACGTACCATGATGATTATGGGCCAGTACGGTGCTACATGGTCGCTTGGTTAATTGGTGATGGTGCATTAGGCATTATGTGTTTGGTAGCTAGTCACGAGCAGTTCCAATGACTATCGGATGCCTCGCACGTGGGGACGTGGGCTAAAGAATAGTAAATTGGCATGCTACCAGGCCATGCAAGTAGGCCTAATGCCCATCACAATTGCTTGCCCATGGGTTGTTTATGGTGGTATTTGATGAGGATTACTTGACGGCCATTGCGGTGCTAAATGCCCGCTTGGAGTGAAAAGGTCGGACTTTACTCCGTGGCGTGAGTGCTAAGTACTTTTGCATTACACTATTGTATAGTGCTGCATAACTGTGTTTTGCCCATACCATGGCTTGTGTGCAGTGAGTGGTTACTTTCTTGTACGACTTATTTACTTGATGAGTTTTATACTCACTTCCTATTTTCTTCCCTTGACTTCCAAGTGCGGAGATGAGAGTAAGGGTAGTGTAAGTCGATGGGTTTAGCTGAGTTGGTTATTTAATTTATTGTATCGGTTATTTTTAAGGAGGTTGGGTTTAAGTGAGTTGGTTATTTAATTTATTGTATGAATTTTTTTAAGGCGGTTGTGTCCTTGTATAGTATTAGCAGGAATTCTATAACAATTGTGATATAGTGTTTTATATAAGAGTTTTGATATATTTAGTATCCTATGTAGCCTTTTCCTTTGCTTTAGTTGCTTCTGTTTACTCTGTGCTTATTCTTGTTTGTAACTCGCTAGGCAAAGGTAACAAAATTCTTTAGAGACAACTATAGGGCTGGGGATGTCCTGTGGCTCATTGTCGGTGCACACAGTACCTGGTCGTTCGCGCTTACTGCATCTTCAAGTAGTACAACTCTTTCATGAACAATCGGGTGGGTGACTTCCACATATAGATATCTTCCAATTATTCATCATTTTCACAAGAGTTGTCTTGTTCATCACATTATACGTTACTTCTGGTACAAGAGTCAATATGATGCTACTGACTACTTGCTGCTCATCTTCTCCCAATCTTCTTCTTTTTCGTCCTATAGCATCTTCTCCTTGCCAAAGAGTGTTTCATAAACCCTTGTTGTACAAACATAGCTTTGATGTTGCTTTGCAAAAAACTAAAATTCTTTTTGCCATCAAAGTGTTCTCACCTCAAACTCTATGCCTATAACCGCCATCGTAGACTTTTATCAAGCCTGCGCTCGGCTACCAGTTGTTGGGAAAACTACAGGTAAAAAAGTTTTTCTTGTCCCTTCACTTTTTTGTTTTCACAATTGTTGTCCTTCTTCCTTTTTTTTCACTCAACATATCCCTGAACTCTCATTTTACCGAGCCACCATGTCCTTTTGACCCCCAGTAGCCGGTTGGAAGTTGTGGCGCTGACACGTGTCTGTGGGGCCCACTCCATCTGATTCTATTTTTCTATTTTTCTTTTCTTTCCTATTTTCTATTTTTCAAAAATCCTTTTTATGTTTTATTATATTAGTTTTTGTAATAAATTGAAGAGAAAAAAGAATTTATTGTTTTATTTTTTTGCATTTATTGTCCTCCTCTAATGTCCAGGAGTTCATTACCCGGAATCCGGCCACCAATTTGCAGCATCCACCCACAACCACCATTAACCGGAGCACCACACATACAACTCAACCCAAGGCCAATATGCAACAACAAACAAGCCCACAAACACCACCAAAACAACCTGCCAAACCAACAAAAAACTGAATCCCACCATCAATCCCAACAACCATCAAATAGGATAAATCAAGTAGCATGAAGTAAGATCTCGGCCCGAAAACATCCGGTAGATTCCCTTCGAAAGAGTTCATGCTCAAGTTCAAGTTGCTTATACCTGAGTTAAACAAGCTCGCCGAAATGTTCCCTGACAGTTTGTTGACGTCGAGATTCAACGTCGCCAACACCGCCATCCTCCCAGCGACTCCGGTATGGAACCCGACAAGTTGTTCACGGAAAGATTCAAGTCCGCGAGACGGTAAATCTTGGAGATGGAGCTCGGGATCAAGCCGGAGAAGTAGTTTCGGCTCAACAAGGCCCTGCTCAGCATCCTCGGCCGCCCAAAATCCGGTGGAAGGTCGCCGGCGAGCCTGCTAGTACAAAAAATCGAGAAACAAAAAGAAAAGGGAGGAGAAAAGAGAGGCGGTGGCTGTGTATACTGCTAGCTAGAGTTACAGACTTCGATCCTCCCAAATCCGGCATATCCAAGCCAGATTTGTCCAGAACTATCGTCGCCAAACGAAGTCGAGCTGCTCGATCCCGCCGCAAGCACCGCCCCAAGCTACCTTGATGTTCACTACGTGAGCGCAACACCACCGCGCTAGATTTGGAAGCAATAAAGAGGGACGCGATTGGAGAAGAAAGCCGGTAAAGATTTATGGTGTTGGTGGCTTGTGAAGAGAAAAGAAAAAGGAAGAAGAAAAGAAAAGGAAGAAGATAACGGGGAGAAGGAAGAAAAGAAAAAGATAACAGAAAGGGGGTGAAAAAAGGAAAATAGAATAAAATATGAGTTTCATAAATTAATTAGAGAAAAAAACAAAAGGAAAACTTATTTTGAAAAAAATATAGTGTGGGCTCCCGGGACATGTGTCAGCACCACAAAGTGTCAACCGGCTGTAGGTGGTAAAAGGGACAAGGTGACCCGGTAATTCAAGAGTTGAGGGACACCATAAGTGAAAAAAAAGGAAGAAGGACAACAAATGCGAAAACAAATAAGTGAAGGGACAAGAAAAACTTTTTTACCGAAAACTACATAGATTCACGAATAAATCATAACAAGACACAAGAATTTAAGGTGCCTATGTCCATGTACTTCAATTTTTCACTAATTTAAATGTACAAACCCTCTTTTCTTTTACTCTTACCCACACTCACAACTACTTTGTAACCCTAAAAAAATCAACCCAAAGCCTACCATCTATAATAATCAAGTAAACTACGACATTTCAAAACAGAATCAAATACACTACTTTTTTCAAATTAAAACATATCGTGAAACATATCTTAAATTTACATCAATTGCACCCCAAATCCGAAAGCAAAAACATATATATTTTTTTTCCTTTTAATGCTAAAAACTGTAAGATCCTGGTGCTGTTAAACACGGAACCAATCAACTTCCATCTCCATCCACCTACCAAAGCACAATATTAAGCCAACTGCTAACGAAGGGAAGTGAACGCTACAATGAAATCAGTATAACAAAAGCCAGAAGAGAGAAAAGTAGACTCCTTAATTCAATGAATAGCTTTTTTTATTTATTTTAACTCATTTGATTTGTGCTATTTATCCCCTTTTGGTTTGTAATTTCAAACATATGTAACAGTGAAAGAAGCAATTTAATCTTCGAAATAAAAATGTATATTATACTGTAATTTAACTTGGAATAAGAAAAATAATTGGTAAAAACTATTCTGCCAGACAAATAATCCGTAGTGAAATGTGGGTATTTTTGCTAGTTCTTATAATGGGGGAAAAACGGGCCCAGACTGATTTGTCGTTAATAAATCAGGTCATCTTCTGAACCTGAATTTTAATAAATCAAGTCTTCTTGTATGTGAACCTGGATGTGTTATTAAATCCGACTTAGCTTGGCCCATAATCGTGAAATTATGTTCAAGGATGGTGTTTATAACATTTTCAGAAAGTAGACTAGTGGATTGTATGCTATATATACTTTACTGCAAACTGCAACTTATTCCAGACCCAGGTAGCCAGTGGAAATAGCGCAACACCAACACAGATGGAATTTTACTGCAAAATTAGCAAAGTATATATACTGTAATGCAAAGTGCACGTTATTCCTGAGCCAGGTGGTGGCAAAAGGAAATAGTGCAACACGAGCGAGATACACGGTGGAATTTTAATTACTGTGAAAGCAAAGTATATATATATACACGATGGGGTTCCATCGGCTATATAAAGGAGGCTGGGCAAGGCTGTCTTCTCATCCATATTTCCTTTTTTTTAATGTTCTTTTTCATAATTATTTATAATATTTATTTAGAACAATGTTTGCGGTTTTGGACGAATATTATGATGAAATTTATAAAAAATAATTGTTATAGGAGATTACATATCATTGATTAATGTAAAACTCGTCGGTCATTATTTTTTATAACAATATTAAGTAAGTGTATTTTTATCTTCCAATTTCGGAAGTAAATTTTGTATATTTTTCAGAGATGGTAACGAGATACACGGTGAAGTTTTAATTACGGCGAAAGCAAAGTATATGTACACGATGCTTCCATCGGATATATAAAGAAGGCTGGGCGAGGTTGGCTATGTCATTGCAATCACTGAGTGCAAATAAGATATCCTCTCAAAATTTGAGTAAAAATGTCAGGCCCCATTCATGGAAGATCAATGTGGAAACAAAAGAAAAACGAATCATAAAAGAACTTGTGCAGCCCGATTGCAAGTTATGCCCGTCCAAAATAGAACAGTCTAGCTATTTAGCTTCTTTTTCAATGCAACTAGTTCTCTAAATGTGCCATGCACTAGAAACGATAATTAATAAATAAATTTACAGATAAAATAATCCATATCCACACTATATATAAAAACAATGACCTTTTAAAATTTGAAAGACTAAATTACTCTTAGTTAATATTATAATAATATAAAAAAATAAGTGATATGTACATATAGTCTCCTATAACAATTCTTACTTGGTTTCGAAGCCAATAAATTAATAAAATTATCATGTTATCCTCTTTATTAAATACATAGTTTAATATTATTATCTATCCATATCCATACTAATACTAAATATAAAAGCATGACATTTCAACATTAAAAGACTAAATTACCCTTATTTAAGATTATAATAATAAAAAAATAATGAGTGATATGTCATACACTAATGAAAAACATGTAGTCTGCTATAACAACTCTCTAGTCTGCTATAACAACTCTCTTCTAGTTTTAAAGCCAACAAATTAGTAAAATTATCATGTTATCCACTTTATTAAATATATAATTTAATATTATTGTTTATTTATACCTATATCTATACTATACATAAAAGTACGAACTCTTTAAAAAAAATATCAACCTCCTCACTAAAATTAACTAAAGATTCCAAGACCTTATTAGAGTACATCTTCAATTGAGAGTCAATTATTCGGTTATACATAATGCATATACTTGGTTTCTAACAGTAGCAAATCGGCACAAATTGTGAACCGGATGATGATTAACATTATATTTATTGTTAATTAATCATGTTTATTATCAAAATGCTTGCACTAAATTAGCACATTGATCATATCATTAAAATATACATTTAAATACAATTGATAATACTAATATCTAGTGCATTATATTATATGTTAAATAAGCTAACTAGGTTTTGATTATTGCAAGCCTATGTGTAGCATGTGTTGTGTCTAACCAAGAATTGCAACGCACATGATGTATGTCAACCCGTGATCAAACATTGGAAGATGAGTGAGTGGGATTGGTTTTGGAGCATGATGGGTAGCTTTCAACATACAAACTCCTATGCCATTCATGTTTGTTTAATCCCTAATGGCATTGGTCAATGAACCTAGTACCTATCATTTTTTTGGATTGATTCTGTGATAAAAGCAACCTTAAACAAATCAAATGTCAGCTAAATTCAAATTTCCTAAGAGGACCAACCTAGGACTATGCTAAACAATGGCATCAATGACAAAAGGCTGCAGTCTGGTGTGTCTCGTGCCAAACCGTGAAAGGGACAACAGGGAAGAAGACCGTTGACACTGGCTCCTCTGACGACAAAAAAATAGTTTGTGACAAAATATTTGAAGAGAAAACTCATTGCACTTAGTGATAGCTTTTGTATCAGTGGTTTCTGTGTAAAACAAAGTTAGGGAAATCTTTGTGGTGAGTGTGTGAGGTTTGAGTTGAGCCTAAAGAAAAATATATAATTAGGTTTATTGGTTGAACCCGTGAAAAACCATAATAGAGTGAGTTAGAAATCTCAAGGGGGAATCCTTGAGTAGTGGAGGTAGTCCTGTGTGGCAAACCACTATAAATCCCTGTGTCGAATTATCTCTAACCCTTCCTCTTAGCTTTTTAATTAGTGTGTTCCTTAGTAGTGTTAAACACAGAATCCGTAGACGAAAACAATTTGGCATTAGTCGTGCCAAATTAGGTTTTACTGAGAAAGGCTAATTCACACCCTCCCCACGACCCCCCGCGTCTTAGCCACTTTTGGGCCAGCAATTGGTAGCGGAGCAAGGAATCTCCATCTGTGGGTTAACATCCAGGAGAAAAGATCATGGCATTTGAGGGAAACAACATCAACAATACACCATTCTTCAATGGTCTCAACTTTGATCATTGGAAGTTTTTCATGAAGACCTTTCTTGAAGAAAAGGATCTAGAGATGTGGGAAGTTGTGAGTCGGCTCTATGGATCCAACCGGGAGAAGAAGCACAGCTACCTGCCGAGATAACCACGTCCGTACTCTGGAAGGGTAGATAGAGACTGTACTCTAACTAAGAGTCTGAAAAACAACATTGGCGATTATGTGAGTCGCCTACTCAGTGAGCAATATAAATCTAATTATGTAGGTATGCAAAAACAAGTTCGAAAGGAAGTAGAGATACAAGACCAGTATGCAACATACAACAACCAGTACTAACATGCCAATAACATTCAAGCAAACGGTTTATTATTCTTCATCTGTTGTGTGTAAGTTTTCTTATTACTTTTATTATTTAGGGCCCCCTACTGTGTGCGTCGAGCTCGGTCCCGTCTCATGAGACAACCAGGCATAAGCCCAAATAAACCAGGCACGAAGCCCATACATATCCATAGAGAGAGAGAGAGATAAAGAGAAAGAGGGAGGTAGAAAGGGGGAGGTAGAAGGAGGGAGGTAGAAACCGGTCATCATAGACCCATATGCTAAACCGCATATACCATGCTATCCCGCATGCAAACCCGAGGGGTATCACTTCCTGCTCGAACCAACAGGTCATCAGCACACAGTAGCCTATCTTCTACTGTACATTATTCGTATTCACAAATTATGAGTTCATGTGTGCCAGGAATCGTGATTTAACAGGGTTGTGTGTATTCTCTTCTCAATCAAATATCCGAGTCTCCGACCCACAGCACATCACACAAACTACCCAAAATCACACCACATGTTATATTCCATAATAATCCAAAATCATGCTCAACCAGCAATAGAAACACATAGGCACACAATACAGATCACGGCATGTTAGCAAACAGGCATGCAACTCAAACAAACCAATCTAGCCAGCTCATGCATACAAACATAAAAAGACGTATAAAGTCACCTCAACGACGATTGTCCTGTGGAGCTTTCCCCAAAACAGATCCTCCAGCTCCCGAGGTATTACCAGCGTCTGAATACCGGCACACACAAATATTACAAAACAATTACAACCAATGCATGATCACTAAATGCTCAACTGGGTTAAACCCGTCCCTAACTAGCCAATTACGTAATTCCCGGGTCTAAGCCCGACAAGATGTTCTCTCACCTAAACTCCGAGTATCGGGACCTAAGGTTAACCGGGCTTAAGCCCAACTAAGTCCATAAGTAGTTCCCCAGGCCTATGGCCCATTCATTATGTTCTTAACGGGTCCCCGGGCCTAAAACCCATCTAAGTCTAATGGTTATCAAATCAAGTTATAAAAATCACATTACCGGGCCTAGGCCCGATTCAGACCAATTCCACTTAAGGATTTTTCCCGAGTCCAAATATTCCCGGCCTATGGTTCTACCCGTGTCGGTAAACTCCCGGTTATACACACTCACAACCCCGCACCCGGTATTCCACTAAACATATTTTTTTGCGATACAACAATTATTCCTACATTAATTATTACATGTCATGAATGTACATCAAATTACACATCGAGGTAATACCGTTTGATGCCAGAATAAAACCCGAGCCTTCGCCGGAAAATTTTCGAGCCTCGCCGGATTCCGGTGAACCTCGCCGGAACTTCACCAACAGCCAGAAACAACCCAACAACAACACTGCCACCATCCAAACATCACACAATTCAACAACCATCACAAATCGTTTGAAAGATTAAACCCAATTAAAGACAAACTGTGGCAGTGGGACCTTACCCGAAAATCAACCAATCTGCTCGGAACCCGTCCACAGCCAAACCGAGCCGTGAAGCACCCCTGCCCGGAGAAGCACACACTCAGCACCCGAGCACCCCGCTGCCGGAACAGCAACACACACACACGTCGGCCACCAATGAACACCAACCTCACACGTCCACGACAGCCACCGACAACACCCACCAGACCACCAGTCGAGCCAACACAACCAACCAACACGAGCCCCAACCGTAGAATAAAATTTAATTAGACCATATGTCTAGTATGGACAAATTTTAGTAAGATCATGTGATATAAAAATAAAACTTATTTAGACCGTGTGTCTAAAAATTTATTTTTATTGACCATCTCTTCTAAAAAATATAATAATACTAGACTTTTGTCTCGATTAATTTTATTTTATTTAGGCCAAAAGCCCATAAAATAAAACTTACTTAGACCGTATGTCTAAGATGGACAATTTAATTTTATTCAGGTCATAAACCCAATATAAAATTAATAATTTTTTTTTATTAGACCATATGTCAAAAAAAAAAAATCGATTATTATTATATTTTCTTTGACCATATGTCAATAGAAGAAATTTGATTTAGACCATATGTGTAAAAGGACCATCTCTTTCCTAAAAAAAAATATTAGACTTTAGTCATTTTCATTAGGTTTCAAACCCAATAAAGATAATAATCTAGACCATATGTCTAAAATAAGTCCAAATTATTTTATTCAACCATATGTTGATGGAAAGAAAATAATTTTAGACCATCTGTCTAAAATAAGTCAATTTTATTTTTATAGGCCACATAAAAGAGAAATTAATTCAGACCATATGCCTAAATTAATTTTAATTAAACCATATGTTTGATATAGGCCATACAAAATAAAATTATTAAGACCTTATGTCTTAAATAAATGGTCCACAATAGGCCTTATGCTCATTAAATATGTCCAACCCAGTTGATACCATTAAAGCCTAATGAATTGCACCATGTCCAAATACACAAGCCCATATGGCTCACGGCCCGAGTCCGGCCCGGCAGATCACGCGTGTGGGACGTGTAGCCCTAGCTACAGTTTTCTTCTTCATAGAAAACAACACTGCCGCCGCCGCCTCAAACCGCTCCGACTGGAGCTCGTCGCCGGAACCATCCAGGGGCTCACCACCACAGGCGGAAGAGGGAGGAGCAGCCACTGCAGGCGTCACCACGCTAGGGAGAGGCCGCAACCACGAAGGTTGCCGAGTCAAGCCCACTGCCAGCGTTGCCGTCCTCATCCACGCCATTCGCGTCAGCCGTCGGAGAGGGGCGCATGCACGAGGGAGCTCACTGCCTCCTCTACCTTCTCTTGCCCGACGCCGGAGAAGACGAAGTGGGAGCGGGTACAGCGAGCACGAGGACCGCCGCTCCGATCTCACCACCTCAATGGCCGCCGTCACCACCCGGAGAGGGCGCCACCTGAGCCTCCACGCGAAGCACCGCTGCAAGGCACAGGGAACCGTGTCGTCTGCAGCGTTTCCCCCCTTGACTGCCGCCGTCTGCAGCGTGCCTTGCCCCGTCCGCCGCCTTCTGCAGCAAGATGAGACGGGTATCGGGTTGTATGGTGCATTGTTCTTCACCAAGAACTACGATCCAGATTTTTATCATTTCACCAATTTCTTGCAGCATTTTTTGTCGATTAACAAATAACCACACATATTAATCGAAGAAAAAAAAATATACAATCCATTCTTTAATTGATTAACAACATCCATTCTTCAATTGATTAACAACATATGTTAATCGGTTAAAAAAATTATTCGATCCACCAAGAAACATATATGTATCCATGTATATTATGTAGAAAACAAAGCAGTACGTCGATTTGTTTTGATCGATAGAACAAAAAAAAATTACATGAGTGGTGGATGAATGAATTAATCCCGGATCGAACAGATCAATCCCGATAATACACAAATACCCAATTCTTTAGAACACGATTTTAGATTTACACAAAATCGATAAAATCAACCAGAAAACAAGCCTATAGCTCCGCTACCAATGTAGGATTTCAATGTACGTATACATATAACATAGATAGGAGGACTTATCTGAATGAAGCGGAAGCGTTGTCAGGATCGGGAGCCACGGCTTGGATTACTGGTCAGTAGAGACCGTCACGGTGTGTCGGATCGGCCTCCTAGTTTCCACGGTCTAAACCCTAGAATGCAGTATATAGGTTATCTGTGTTTCTACCCAACTATGTATATCGTGTAACATATCTAACAGCCTCCCCTTGTGGTGGCTTATATAATGTACAAGTTGGGCCTAATTGGGCTTAAGTGAGCACCCCTTATGGGTGGACTCACTATTTTCCAACAGTTTGGATCTCTGAATAGATCAGACCACTAAACACTCTGAAACTCCAGATCTGAGTTGAAATTGCTCCATTTGACAAAAAAATTCTCCATAAAAAGAGGAAGAAAGATGCCCAACAATGGCATAGAAAATTGAAATACAACTAGAGAACCTACCAAACCAAGTAGGAGAAAAGGAAATAAGAAAAGAAAAGCACTTGGGGCTTACCACCTGGTAAGGAAGCACCAGAAGCAGCCCCTGATTTTAGTTTTATGTAGAGGTTTTGGAGAGAGAGTGAAAAGTGGAGAGAGAGACCCTTTGGCTTTACTTTCCAATCTTCCATGCGTGTTGAGTATGACGGAAAATGCATTTTCTTCTTAAAGTTGGTATGCTTATAGCCTTTTCAGCTTTCAAAGTGTAAGCTAAGATTAATTAACAAATCTTTCAGCTTTCATCTTATAGCTCACACTTCTCACTTGGTGCCAAATCCTGTTGTTCCGCGCAAGCAAATCCATACCATCCTCCTCTTTCCGCAAATCCATAAGATCTTTCTCCCACAAGCCCGAAAATGTTTTTGTTCCAAAAAGCAAGGGATGCTCTCAAATGGATTAGCCTTTTATGACGACCAAGGAATTCTTCTTCGATCAGCTTCCACATGCAACCAATCACCTGTTCGAAATGCAGATACTCTGACCAACACACAAGAAATTGAAAGGGTTTGAACTTTGAAAGCCCAATCGCTTTTTTTTTCTAGAGGTAGAACAGGGGGTGTCAATAATGGTCTGATGGTTCCTGGCTTGTAATTTTAAGGTAGATCGTTGGGAAGTTAATTCTCGACTTAGGTTCCGCCATGGATAGATGAATGTGACTGGCGGACACTTTCTTAAAACACAAAAGTTAAAGCAATGATCACTTAGAGGGAACTGAAGTAAATTAAGACGGTTCATGAAACTCAAAATGTACATCAACTTTTTTTTTTCTTTTTGTTTTTAAGAAATTGGTACATCAACCAATTTAGCTAGCCATGATGTAATTCAACAGTCTGAATAGATATGAAGAATAGGCATGCCACCGTAATCTTTCCAAACTTCCACCCGTTTTGCCTCCACCATCCACCTCAAACCCAAACTCTAATCCCTCACATCAGTACAAACTCCTCTTCTCAATCTCCTTCCAAACCCACTCCCGATTTCCTCTCCATTGCCCACCAAAACTTATCCTCGATGACAATGGAAAATTCATTCTGATATGGCCCAAGCCCATAAACTGAACTATATAATTACCCATGTAACCGAACAAACAAAAAAAGCCCATACTAACCAAGGTGTTCCCCGAGAAGCTCCAAGACGGTCCCAAGACTCAAGGTTCCCGAGGAAGCTACACAATGGTCCCAGGACCCAAACCAGAAGCCAACCTGAAGCAGCCTGTACTAGCTCAGAGGACACTCCCCTCAGCATCCCCAAGGAAGCTCTAAGGCAACCCAAGGATCCCCACGGGAACCACGTGGCTTCTGACTTCTCAAGCATAACAAGGCAAAGCTTGGTCAAGAAGTTGCTCACCCACTCCTTAAATCATGGAGCAAATCATGGAAAGCATGGGTCTCCAAAACTTGTCCACTAAGTGAACACTATTGTCTCTTGGCTCTATAAATATGGAGTCCTAATTTATGTACAAACTAATGACAAACTGGAGAGAATAATACAATTTCCATTTTGTCTCTATATTTTTCCATATCAGTTGGCGACCACAGTGGGAGCCCGAGAGGTTTCCCACGAGATCCTTTTGATGAAGATGCAGATGTAGATGTAGATGCAGACATTGATGAGCAAAAAACAATTGCAAAACAGCAAGATATGGTAGATCAAACAAATCCAAACTTAAGCATTCAGTCAACGGAAGCAACTGCGATTCAATTCGAGTCAACCACTAACTATCAACAAATCGATTACATCAACAGCAACCAACAATCAAGCAGTAGAAAATCAACAACTGGACCTATGAAGTCTACGCAATCTGAACCTGGTTCAACAACAAGCAAACAATTAATTAAAGGCACAAAAGAAAAGTTGGATCCCACCTTGAGCAGCCAAGGTGCAACAGTACGCCGAGAACACCACGCTGCCACCGGAGAGGAGAAAAGAAAGAGCCCCGTCCGAGCCACTATCGTCGTCGATAGCCTTCCCGTCGAAGAAAACTCTCGCCGACCTCCGCTGCTTTCATATGCCTTGCCAGAGCAAGAGGCTGTCGAGGCAAAAGTCTTCCATGGCTCCAACCACCGAAATCGTGTTGTTCGTGCGCCGTCTAGAAGGAGTCCGTCGCCGGAGAAGGCGAAGAGACCGATCTTCCCAGATCCGGTTGGATTTGCACCCGATCCACCACCCCCGTCGAGCTCTGCCTTTGACGGTTTCTGTTGCAAGTGACCTTCTGTCGTACCCATAGAAATCTGGTTAGATCCATGTCGGATCCACCCAGATCTCCAAAACCAGCCGTGCTAACCGTGGTTCATTGATAATTTTAAACCAGGGTAGAACCAGGGTGGAAAACCGGGTTGGTTTTTAGGTTAGTAGTTTGGATCCAAGTTTGACACGTAGGCATAAAACGACGTCGCATTGTGGTAATACGGTGTCGTTTTAAGCCACGGGCAGCAGTCCAATTTGGGGCAGCATCCACCTCAGCACATACCTAGCCCGAGACCCATGACTGACCTGACCGGTAAAACTCCAGGTACATAAATGTCTCAAGAAAAGTTGTAGGTACACGATTGACCCAACATAAGAAAGTTGGGCACCAAATGAACCAAAAACCCATCTAACAGAATAGCCGCAATTAATATTTGAAACTAAAAATATTATGGGTACCAAGCATCTCATTCAACCAAGATAGATGGAATGAGAAATTAAAAATTCAAATTCAATGCAAATTTGACTGTTTGTTTTCCAAAGTTTTGGCAAATCTAAGTAATGCAAAACGGCTATTGTTCACAAAAGGCTATTAATGATCATTTAAAACTCATTTGACTTTATAACCTATTCAACTTAAAAATAAATTTAATTCATTTATTAACCTGTACAAAAATAAGCAGGTAACAAGAGAGGTAGCTACAACATTTCTAAAAACTAGGAAAAGAATCATCCAAGACAATCTCCAAGCTCAATCTAAGCAAAAATCAAGCAAGTAAATATTTTCAAACCTAATTCATATTTATATTATATTTAATTATATATATTGATTTTCTTCCCTTCTAAGAATATGAGTATGCATACCAGAATTTGATTTTAATATCCAATTAGTTCAATATGTTTTCCATCCCAGTTTCCAAATATTATATTTATTACTTCCTTTTTCGTATTATTGTTTTTTCTATTTATTTTTACTAGAAGAGTATCCCCGTCAACACGAGACTAATCTCTCCCGGACATCGATCAGCTCCTGATAAGGGGGCACCCTACCAACTGTGCATGGTCCATTCACATCACCAGGACTTGAACCCTTGTTGATAATTAACGGACCCCTGCCCTTACTAGACTAACATAAGTTGGTAAGTATTTTTTGCATTACTACTTTGGTCTATATGATTTTTAAGGTACACGCATTTTAGAGCAAAAAAAAATGGTAATTTAAAATATATTATAAAATATATATTATATTTGTTAAAATTTATAATAAAAATTGATAGTTTTTTAAGTTTAAGAAATTTTGAAATTTAATTTTTTCCAATGTATTTTTACCATCTTTAAGTTTTAAGGTTGTTTTGGATATTTTACGGTTATTTATAAAAATAAATTAACATTTTTTTAATACAGTTGTAACTTGATTATACAGTGTTGTATGCCAAAAATTGGTAATAGTTATCGTGATTTTTTAAAATTTTAATATTGAGGTAAAAACAATTTTAGTTTACATACCGAATTTCATTCAATTAAATTAGATAGAATGTTATAGATTTATATATATATATATATGAAAATTCTTTTATATATCTATATATTTTGATGCTTATGTCACTAACCGGCCCAACCGGAGACATCGGCTAGTCTTTTATAAGGACGGAAAAACCAGTGGAGTGATGAACTGCAGACCCACGTAGCCAAAGGAAACTTTGCAACTATTCTGCCAATTAAACTTTTTTTTCCATTTCAACAGAAGCTTGCGCAATAGGTAAAGAAAGTTAGAGAAAAGAAAGGTTGGTGTTGATAGGATGGAATTTTAGTGCTAAATTACCAAAGTATATATACTTTACTGCAAATGCAGGTTATTCCGGAGCCACGCCAAAGGAAATAGTGCAACACGACGAGACACGGTGGAATTTCACTGTTAAAGCAAAGAATATATATGTATACACGATGGAATTTTACAGCTAAATTAGCCAAGTAAGCATATATACTTTTAGTATCAAAAAAATATATATATATATACTTTACTGCAAAGTCAAAGTCATTATGATTACCAACATTTTAGGCCCAAAAATTTGGTTTTGATAATTTTTAAGGACATAAAATTTAGTACTCAAATTATATTTAATTTAATAGAATACATTATAAAAATTAATATTATTTAAGTTTTAATATTCAGGCAATTAATTTTTTACTTGTGATAATATGCATTGTATTTCAATATATATACATATATGTTTATAAAATATTTTTAATATTTTGATGTTTATGTCACCACCCGGACACGTGTAACACGGGGACAACAACTAGTTTCTGATAAGGACGAACCCACGTAGCCAAGCAAATTTTTGCAACTATTTTGTCTAATTAACCTTTTTCCATTTCAACAAAAGCAGTAGAGCAGTAGCTAAAGAAGCAAGAGATAGGAAAGGTCGATGTTGATACAGCAAAGTTACCAAAGTATATATACTTTTTGGTGAACCCTTCGGTGCTGCCCCTTGATGGGCATGCACCGATGCATACCTCATGCGTCGCGTCTCAATAGGGCCACGTGGCATATTGTTTTCTACTCTAGAAAATTAAAAATTATTTTTAATAAATATCTATTCTTTTCTATTAGACCCTTGAGATTTCATAATATACTCAATACGTCCCTAATAACCGATAACGGAACTAACTCTGTTAATCATTTAAAACAAATCACCACTGAAATTATAAATAGACAATAGAATCGAACTTCTCTTCCTATCTTCCAAATTTTCTTCCCCAATTGAACAAATCCCTAACTGCTGGTTCCTCAATCCCCCTCTCCTCTCCTGCCTCGTCGTCAACAATACTGCCACTCGACGGCACGAGGACATCACCGGGAAAATCCGAGCTTACCCAAGTATCGATGGTCATCTCCAAGAAAAGGAGGGAACCTTACAGGAAAAGGGGAAGATAGCGTGCATTGATTCCACTCGGGCAGCACACTGGTGTGTCTGAGCAGCCAATGCTCCTGGTTTCTGTTTGTTTTCCTGCTTGTTTGGTGAGCTGAAAAAGACACTCTCTTTTTTGTTTTTCTTTTTTTTTTTTCCTTCGTGTTTGCCACTGTTTTTTTTTTTATTCGGGTTCCTAGGGTTTAAGGGTACTAATGGTGGGTGGTTTTGTGTTGCATGTGCGTTTTTGCTATCTGGGTTATGCCCCATTTGGTGACATTACGCCAATCCCGTTGTTTGATTTGAGGTTTGAATAGCTTGTGTTCGTTAGTTTGTGTTCGTGGAGGGTATGAAACTGTGGATGCCTGTGAGTTCAAAAGCTGTCTCTTTCTGTTTTATAGATTGGAAATAGGTCGGGCGATCGGAACACCATGCTGGACTGTAATGGCGATGAGGAGGAGCTTTCTTCTTCTGGAGTATCCTGCTCCATATGCCTTGATATGGTGTTGGCTAAGCCCCAATGTGGCCATTTATTCCATCTGGGTATCTCCCCCCTCTTTCAGTGAATGAAGTTCAAATCCTTATTTCTGTTGGAAAAGCTTTATCTGCATTTTTGTGGGTGTGGTTTGCCTTGTCTGATACAAAGTCAGGTTCTTTGCTTTTTTTGCTGTATGTGCTTTCTTCTAAAGAGATTTTAATTATGTTTGCTAGTAAATAAAATGAAGTCTTGATCATATTTAAATGTTTTTCTAGAGGAAGTTGATGTGGCTGTTGGGTCCTGGGGGAGTTATGCTATTTAATTGAATGCGTGTATATTGATTTGCTGTTAAGGTGCAAAACATGTGAACTTTTTGGTATTCGTTTTGAAGTATTTATATATTTAGGAGAAATTGCAAGAGTTTGATTTCTTCTTTGATTTAATTTCTTTTGTTTCTTCTGTGTTGTCCTCTCTTGTAGATTGCATTGGTTATGCGTTCAGTATGCAAGGATCAATTCAATGCCCGAACTGCAGAAAAATTGAGAAAGATCAATGCTATTATGCAAATGGGTCTGCCCGTTGGTCACACGAGTTGGGCATGGAGGTCTGGGTTCCCGACGAGGACTTTTACGATCCAAGTTTTCCTGAAACGGTAAGGATGTAGTTTGTTTCCTTCTGTCAGTTGTTCAATAAACATGTTGTTCATGGACTGTGTTGATTCTGTTGGCTGTGGGGGATCTGGACTTGGCATGGACCGGATGTTGCTATCAATTAGTTAACACTTCTGGGGGCATGGCCTAGCACAATGTGGAGAAATTTTTTTCCTGTTGCTAGTTGATTTTGGGAGACAATTTTGATGAAGATGTCTGCTTTATTTTGTTGTCAACGTCGTTCTGCTCCCTTACTGCATTTTATGTACACGAGCTTTTTCATTTTCCTGAATCCAAGAAGGAGAATTTATTAGGAACTGTATATAATTTATATCTGAACACATTTGATGTCTCTAGAATGTTATTGAGAATCATTTGTAAGTGTAATTAGTACTAATATATGATTTAGAACATGTTTCTATATGATTCGCGCTCTGAGATTGCACATAGATAGTTTTCCTTGAACCTTAAAGGTTTGAAATCAAAACACGTAGACAACCAACATGGCGAAAAGAGAGTGGCCTTTTTTCTTTAACCCTTGAAAGAATAATCATAGTGCAAATGTCTTGCGTACACTACATTACCAGTACAGACATACCATCCAAATCCACACCAAACTCCCTAGATTGTGATATGCTTTGATAGATCAAATTCTATCATGCTCCAGTACTGCTTACCTTGCGTACACAAATGTTTGATTTACTTATATTTTACATCGAATGTATCTCTCCAATTTCATATTACTTTTCAAAGCTAGGTTGTTAACTTGATCTATCAATTGGCCAATGGTAGAAATTAAAGATGTTGAGTGGTGACAATGATGCATCTATGTTTGAGTGGTGACAATGATGCATTTAGTGAGGACAAAGACTGGATGATAAAGGGACGGACGGTGTAGCTGAATTTGAAGGTGACGATCATATGGATGGCCAATTAAAAAGAAATTGCTAAACTTACTGCAAATGATGTAATGGGATTGAAGGTGGCGATCATGTAGATGAAAAATTAAAAGAAATTGCTAGACTTAGTGCAAGGGATTAAAGGCAGTGAGGAAGAAGAAGCTTATGAATTTTATGGCGAATATAGTTGAACTCGCAGGCGAGGATCATATGGATGACCAATTAAAAGAAATTGCTAAATTTACTGCAAATGATGTAATGGGATACACACTGTCAAACGAGATTGGAATCGTACAATTTTGAAACGTATAAATATAGTAGATGTATTGGCTTTATCATTAGAAAGGACACTTTCAAATGACTAATGAGATTGGAGTGGTACGATCTTAAAATGTACATTTGGAACCATAGAACATTGACAAGAAGTGGATACAATGCAAGATTATAATCATGAACTACTGATCAAAAAAATATAATCATGAACTTATACCATAATAATTAAAAAGATAAACAAAATTTTCTGTAGAAAATTATTATAGATAAATACAAAACCAATATAAAATATGAGAGTGTTAAAATAGAAAATAGAAAAATATTTATTACTAATAATGATATTCTCAAGTTATGAAAAAAGTAGAATATCTCAATCATTAAATCAAAAGGATATATAAGTAAACAAATGAAAGAAATTAAGAAGACATAGAATTAATATAAAATTTTAAACACAACAATATTACCTTTAAGACAAAAGTGAAGAAAAATTGATTTAAAAAAACTTTTGTAAAGACTAAATAAATTTTGAAATTTTTTTAAAAAATATTGTTGATAAATACAACACTAATGTAATTGATTTATGAGTCAAAAAAAAATTGATAAAATATTTAATCAAACACAATGTATTTCTAGGATCATAAAATAAATATAATATATGATATATATGATATATAAAATAAACATGTTATATATAAAAAAAATAAGTAACAAACAAAAATAGTATTTAATCAATGTTAAAAGGAAATCAAGTCTTACAAAAAATTAACAAAGGTAGATTAAGATAAGCACTATGTAAAAATAAAGAAAATGTTATTAATTAAACTTATTAATTCAAGCAAATGAGAAATTTATTATAGAAAATACGAATGACAATGTAAATGGTACAGGAATTTAAAAATAAAAATAAATAAGATCAATATGTTTAGAGAAGAGGAGGAAGAGAGAATAAAGGACAAAATAATATCAATTTTAAAAATAGAAAATATTTCATAAAAATACTAATATTATATTTTTATTCAAAGACTAATTAAAGTTATAAACTAAACCGAAAAGAATATCAGTAACTTTTTTTAAAAAACGAATTAGGGAAAAGTTTAATATAAAATTTAAAAAATCAATAAATAAGTTAATTTGAAAAAAATCATTATTACTCAAATTATTCATAATTTAATTTAATTATTTTTTATCAGTTAATTTGAAAAAATCATTATTACTGAATTTATTCATAATTTAATTTAATTATTTTTATCTATGTAATTTGTTTATTTTTTAAATACGAATTACTATTAGAGAATATTATCATTTCTCATGCCATTGTTTATTTAAGAATCAAGTAAGAGGAAATAGTTGCAATCGAGTTAGAGGATCTAATCGCAATTCTTTCTCCACTTTCAATTTACTCGTTCATTTTTTCGCAACTTCGTTGCATAAAATACCTCATATTATTATTTTTTAATAAAAATTAGGATTATTTACAGTACAATGTTAATTGGCTGAATTTCCTTAGATATTTTCAGGCCCTGGAGCGGGCCTAGTCCTAACAAAAAAGGAGCTTGTTTCTGCTCTGCACTGGAACTTTTATCAGCATAACGATTTGCAGACCAGGTTCTTAGTAGAGGTTCAAAATATTTGCTGGCAACATGAGGTGGCAGTGAATCCTCCCCAGAAGATGAAGAAGTCCCTTCTCACGAAGAAGATTCATTACAGCAGCTTTTCCAGCGGGAGTCGACCAGCTGCCTTTCCTCTCTTGCTGCTCCAAGGTCCTCCTGTGACATCAGGCTTATATCCTTGATTCGCTCTTCAAGAATCTTTGCCTCAGTTTCTCTTCATGATCCTCAATATGCCCAGTGTTGTTGCCAACATTCTTGTCCCGAGCAAGCTCAACGAGACCTCAAAGTGTAGCTTCTCGCACATCTGCATCTTCACTTGAGGCAAGGTGCACCATAATTCAGCTAAAGGGGTCAATGATATAATACCACCAAGTCTCAATATTCTTCTTCATTAAACCATAGGATACTCCCCTTACAAAGGGAAATATCTATTGGAGAAGAAAAAAGGTACGACACTAAAACTTCTTACCTTTCTAATCTTGCATTTTCGGAGCCTAAGGCATCTCTCAATCCCGGATAATCATTTGCCAACAGGAAACCAGCAACATCTGGCCTGTCGTGCCTGATTTAAGCTGTGAATCACCCAAAGTTGGATATAATATTAGAAAACACTCAAAACCAAACATTTAAAACAACCACTTGCTCATTATGATCATTGCTAATTAGCAAGACCAACATAAAAATAAGAACTGCTCTCATTTGGATATAATATTAGAAAACACACAAAACCAAACATGAAAATGCAGTGAGAGCATAGATTTCTGACCCGAACATTTGGAGGAAATTCTGGTAATAACCAGCAACTCAAAATACATGGGCGTGTCTCAGGATTTTATGTATATCTGTTGTATCTTTGAATGGTAAGATAAGAGGAAAAAGATCTGGCCAAGCAAGCCCAAACCCTCGCTATGGAGTTAATCCTCAGGGGTTGAATTTTGGCAGACAATTTAACAAATCAAGAGCTCAAGTGGCACCGCAAAAGTATAATGTCTACTTGGGTAATTTCTCGATCAACTTCCTCTAGAAAAACAATTAAACATGATCAAGAGTTCATTTTATTTACTAGCAAACATAATTAAAACCTCAAATCAAACAACGGGATTGGCGTAATGTCACCAAATGGGGCATAACCCAGATAGCAAAAATGCAAATGCAACACAAAACCAACCACCATTAGTACCCATAAACCCTAGGAACCCGAATAAAAAAAAAAAGACAATGGCAAACACGAAGGAAAAAAAAAAGAAAAACAAAAAAGAGAGTGTTTTTTTTCAGATCACCAAACAAGCAAGAAAGCAAATAGAAACCCGGAGCATTGGCTGCTCAGACACACCAGTGTGCTGCCCGAGTGGAATCAATGAACGCTATCTTCCCCTTTTCCTGTAACGTTCCCTCCTTTTCTTGGAGATGACCATCGATATTTGGGTAAGCTCGGATTTTCCCGGTGATGTCCTTGGGCCGTCGAGTGGCATTATTGTTGACGACGAGGCAGGAGAGGAGAGGGGGATTGAGGAACCAGCAATTAGGGATTTGTTCAATTGGGGAATAAAATTTGGAAGATAGGAAGAGAAGTTCGATTCTGTTGTCTATTTATATTTTCAATGGTGATTTGTTTTAAATGATTAACAGAGTTAGTTCCGTTATCAGTTATTAGGGACGTATTGAGTATATTATGAAATCTCAAGGGTCTAATAGAAAAGAGTAGATACTTATTAAAAATAATTTTTAATTTTCCACAGTAGAAAAACGTGGCCCTATAGAGACGCGACGCGTGGGGTATGCATGGGTGCATACCCATCAAGGGGCAGCACCGAAGCATTTGCCATACTTTTTTTCTAAGTTTACAAGGGGAAAAGTATATACATATACTTACTGCAAATGCAGGTTATTCCGGAGCCACGCCGAAGGAAGTAGTGCAACACGAGACACGGTGGAATTTTACTGCAAAATTACCAAAGTGTATATACTTTACTGCAAATGTAGGTTATTCCGGAGCCACGTAGCGAAAGGAAATAGTGCAACGCGCGACACGGTGGAATTTTACTGTAAAAGTAAAGTATGCATACATACCCGAAGGAATTTTGCTGCTAAAGTAGCTAAGTAAGCATATATACTTTACTGCAAAGTGCAAGCCATTCCAAACCCACGTAGCCACAGGAAATAGTGCACCACACGATGGAATTTTTCTGCCAAAGCAAAGTATGTATACACGATGGGTTCTGTGGGCTATTTAATGGAGGCTGGGCTAGGTTGGCTTGTCATTGCTCAGATCGATCACTGAGTGCAAAGTAAATTAAGAAAACCTCTCTAAAAATTTGAGTAAAAATGTCAGGTCGATCATTCAGGATCAATGTGGAAACCTGCACTCGGGAAGAATACCTGGCGTTCCTCGAAGATTTGGTGAATGAGTTGACGGAGCACTGGGCATTGGGACCAGACGACGACCACACTTACCCCGTACTTGCTCTTAACACCAGACTAGAGTGGATCGACATTCGGCTGGAGACCAACACCAACTAT
Source organism: Turnera subulata (assembly GCA_028386065.3). Lineage (NCBI taxonomy): Eukaryota > Viridiplantae > Streptophyta > Magnoliopsida > Malpighiales > Passifloraceae > Turnera > Turnera subulata. Next base: position 31,393 of record JAKUCV010002674.1, on the reverse strand, counting down.
ATCATTTTGCGCCTGAGCCGAGGCAACCTGTACGTAAAAGGCTTCCAAACCAGTGATGGCCGTTTTTTCGAGCTGGCTAGGAACAAGAGAGTGCGGGAGTTTCGTGGTTCCACAGCCCTTGGCTTTGGGTGCGACTACCGGGACTTCCTAGAAGCGGCTGGTAGGCGAAGCGAAGGTAGAATCACCGATTTACTCCAGGGAGTTGGCTTGAACTTAGACAGACTCAGGGATGCAGTGAACTCCCTGGCGAACAACCCCCAAGACAGACGTACAGCGGGCAACAGTCTGCTCGTTATGGTGTGGATGATAGCCGAAGCAGCCAGATTTCGCCACGTGGCCGAGACTGTAGCAACCAGGTCAGAGGTGACTGTGGATTCCTTCATGTCAAAGCTGGTGATGCTGTGGGGCGACTTAAGTAGAAGGGTACTGCAGGCGTTTGTCTACCCGCAACTGTTTGGATTGAATGTCCCCCCCCCTCGAATTACATGAATTGGGTATAAGCACAGTTGCCGAGCTACTCGAGATCATGCGCATTGTGTTGTACGCGCTCCCCAGATGGATGAGAGAAGAATGCAAGAAAGGAAAGGGGTGGAGGAGGCCTAAACGGTATGGTGTGTCCTATACGGCCATGGGCACAACACCTCAAAGGGAGGCAACTCTCTTCTACTATACCGCGGGCGCAACACTGGCGGAGGTGTTCTATGTGACGATTGACAATATCGACGATGAGGGTCAACACTGGTACCTCCCAGGCGGAGGTCAACTGTACGGAGAAATAACGGTCACGGATGGCTACATCAGTCAACACTTGTTCAACAGACGCAGGGATGACTGCCAAACAATATATCCAGGCGACAATGCTTTGCTCACATGGCCAGCCAGGCCAATCTCAGCCAACGACTTTTTCACCATCGATTTCGACCTGAAGGACAAGGACATCATCTCCGCGGACGATGAAGTGGTGAAGGACCAGATCCGCTGGAACCCTTACAACGACGAGAATGTGTGGAACCGAAGCATCAAGAAAGTTGTTCGCGGGCGTTATGGACAGGCCACAGTGTGCTATGGAGTCTTCGAGAATGCGGTGGTGGCCAGCGTTGAGGTCAAAGTTGTTAACGCAGACGGTGAAGATCCCGCCGACGTCTATGGATCGGTGAAGGCTGCCAAGAACTTTGACGAGATACCCCTGTTTGGCAAGGAAGAAAAGGAGCGAGTGCAGGTCGGGAAAGGGAAACTCATCCCACTCACAAGAACCACACTCGTCGTCCAATTGAACAGTGCCCTCAAGATCAGCGCAGACCTGTATGATCACGATTACCTGTCTCCTGATGACAACTTTGCTAATGGCTCCGCAATGTTTACACCTAAAACCCAAGGATCAGAAAAGCACTACATTGATGGCCCCTGCGGCCAGGTTGAAGTCCAGGTTACTTGGAGTATGTTCTAATTATTTAGTTACATATTGTAATACTAATACGTATCTACCTAGGGTGGGTATCATATATGATGGCATCTGTCAAAATAAATAAGACATCATATGATGGCATCTGTCAAAAATAAATAAGACATCATATGATGTCGTCGTCGTTCTAAATAATAGCCACCACCATATAGCTTGTCTCTGGGCTGGCTTCACCTTTGTACCTTTGCCTTCTGTAAGATTATGTACCTGATTTATGTATAATAATGGCAAGCTGGGATCTAAGTACGTAACTAAGAGCTACGGTCTGCTTTTGTATATCTGTGGAATATTTGTGTAATTAAGATCCCTGCAACTACTTGAGTGATCTAGCTAGCTACCTAGCAATGAGAAGTTGTATTTAAATAAGAGTGACCCATTATGTATTTATTTATGTAATCATTAGCAACTCTATAAATGTTGCCTTCTTCGATATATTAATTAATTTTGTGACTTCGGCAAAAAAAATATAATTTTGTGGTCTAATTTTGTGTTCCGGTCGGTCGACATGACCAAGCTGGTGTCTGGTGCCTCATAGTCGCCTGTTGGTCTACAAGTAGAGAGTATCTGTCGTTGTTGTAGTGTGTTCATGTTTGCTTGATTTGTTTGCTTAATGTGATATTTACATTTGCGTAAAAAAAAGTGATATTTACATGATGGGAGACAGTTGTTGGCAAAATTTGTGGATTGTATTGCTAACAATCATGGCCTAATATACACAATTACGTATGGGAAAAATGGTGATTCCAGCCAAACAATTTTTTGAATTTGAGTGAAACAAAACCCAAATATTAGCTAACATCCATAATTGCATTTGGAACCAAGTTTGAGGATTTTGGGTCAGAACTGAGAGAGAGTTAGGTACTCTCAAATTTGACTATCCTACAGCAATCCTACCACTTGATCCTGAGTTTGTTTTGGGGCCATATCTTGAGCTACATACCTTGGATTTGAGAGTTCTTGGTGGCTCTAGAAAGTTATGAAGCAGGGCAAAAACTCTTATGTTGACGCCCGATAAGTTGTCCATGTAAATGCTCTGTATTGCGGATAGAATTTTTTGTTTGTGCAGGGTAGTTTCTACGAATTGGTGAAAAATAAGCATTTTGGAGTTGAATTTATTTCACATGTTATGATTACTGTGAACCGATTATGATGTGTATTTTTTGTGTAACAGGGAGACTAAGTTTCAAGACACCAGTAGTTCCATATGAGGGTGATTGGCCTAGAGAAGCCTAATACGTAAGTAAATTTGTTATGCAGGTAATGATTACTAGTGCACCATTTTTGGCTGGATGGCCCTTTTGTATACTTGTTGTTATAATGGATTGTCATGTTGACCATTTTTTACTAATTAGCCATTATTGGCTATCGTTGGCCACTATTGGCTAATCATAGCTAGCTGGCTCTTGTTGTCATGCATTCAATAGTGAAGGTAGATACAATTTTTAGAGTGGGCTAATATAACATTTTGTGTGTAATAATAAGGGTTTATATGTAAAAATAAAATTTAGAATGGGCCAAATATATATTACGTTAGGACTTACAAGTAAAAATTTAAAATTATGGGAGTTACGTGTATACCATCATAAGACTTATATAAAAAAAATAAAAACCCAGGGGGGCTCAGGCTGCCCTCAGCCCCCCGAGCCACCGCCTCTGCATGCGTTAGTTTCTTATTTGGTTGATAATGGACATGCTATATGCTTCTGATGTACTTTTTGCCTTTGTTAGGTTGATTGCATTGTACTTATTGTGCTATGATTGACATATGGATATCTTGCTTGCGATTGATTGATGCCAAGAGCAGGGGCGGATTTAGGGGGAGAAAGCAGGGGCCAGGCCTACCCTAGGATTCAATTTTATCCAATTATGGTAATAGCTTGTACCAAAATAGCTTGTAGTTAAGTTGTTTCTTGTTAAGAGTTAGCATGTGGTGATGGGAGAGATATGATGTAATATATTAATTATTACACCACGGTGTGGGAGTGTATGTGTGACGAATTATAATGATTTTTTACTCCGCGGTGTAGAAATGCGGGAGCGACAGATTTTATTGATTGACACTTTATGGTGTGAGAGTGTGGGAGTGACAAATTTTATTGATTATGACTCCATAGTGTGCGATTGTGGGAGTGATGGATTTGGTGCACTTAGGTGCTCTCGATAGTGCTTGCAAGGCTTGTACGTACCATGATGATTATGGGCCAGTGCGGTGCTATATGGCCGCTTGATTAATTGGTGATGGTGCAATAGGCATTATGTGTTTGGTAGCTAGTCACGAGCAGTTCCAATGACAATCGGATGCCTCGCACGTGGGGACGTGGGCTAAAGAGTAATAAATTGGCATGCTACTTGGCCATACAAGTAGGCCTAATGCGCGTCACAATTGCTTGCCCATGGTTGTTTATGGTGGTATTTGATGAGGATTACTTGACAGCCATTGCGGTGCTAAATGCCCGTTTGGAGTAAAATGGTCGGACTTTGTTTCGTGGCTTGAGTGCTAATACTTTTGCATTACACTATTGTATAGTGCTGCATAACTGTGTTTTGCCCATGCCATGGCTTGTGTGTAGTGAGTGGTTACTTTCTTGTACGACTTATTTACTTGATGAGTCTTATACTCACTTCCTATTTCCTTCCCTTGACTTTCAGGTGCAAAGATGAGAATAAGGGTAGTGTAAGTCGATGGGTTTAGCTGAGTTGGTTATTTAATTTATTGTATCGGTTTTTTTTAAGGAGGTTGGGTTTAAGTGAGTTGCTTATTTAATTTATTGTATGGATTTTTTTAAAGGAGGTTGTGTCCTTGTATAGTATTAGCAAGAATTCTATAACAATTGTGGTATAGTGTTTTATATAAGAGTTTTTATATATTTAGTTTCTTATGTTGCCTTTTCCTTTGTTTTAGTTGCTTCTGTTTACTCTGTGCTTATTCTTGTTTGTAACTCGCTAGGCAAAGTAACAAAATTCTGTAGAGACAACTATCGGGCTGGGGATGTCCTGTGGCTCATTGTCGGTGCACACAGTACCTGTTCATTCGCGCATCTTCAACTAGTACAACTCTTTCATGAACAATCAGGTGGGTGACTTCCACATATAGATATCTTCCAATTATTCATCATTTTCACAAGAATTGTCTTGTTCATCACACTATACTTTACTTTTGGTACAAGAGTCAATATGATGCTATTGACTACTTGCTGCTCGATCTTCTCCCAATCTTCTTCTTTTACGTCCTCCAGCATCTTCTCTTTGCTAAAGAGTGTTTCATAAACCCTTGTTTTACCAACACAGCTTTGATGTTCCTTTAAAAAAACTAAAATTTTTTTGCCATCAAAGTGTTCTCACCTCAAACTCTATGCCTGTAGCCATCTTAGACTTTTATCAAGCCTGCGCTCTGCTACCAGTTGTTGGGGAAACTGCATAGATTCACAAATAAATCATAATAAGACACAAGAATTTAAGGTGCCTACGTCCATGTACTTCAATTTTTCACTAATTTAAATGTACAACCCTCTTTTCTTCTACTCTTGCCCACACTCACAACTACTTTGTAACCCTAAAAAAATCAACCCAAAGCCTACCATCTATAATAATCAAGCAAACTACCACATTTCAAAACAGAATTAAATACACTTCTTTTTTCAAATTAAAACATATCGTGAAACATTCTGAAATTTACATCAATTGCACCCCAAATCCCAACGCAAAAACATAATTTTTTTACCTTTTAATGCTAAAAACTGTAAGATCCTGGTGCTGTAAAACACGGAACCAATCAACTTCCATCTCCATCCACCTATCAAAGCATAATATTAAGCCAACTGCTCACGAAGGGAAGTGAACGCTACAATGAAATCAGTATAACAAAAGCCAGAAGAGAGAAAAGTAGAGTCCTTAATTCAATGAATAGCTTTTTTATTTATTTTAACTCATTTGATTTGTGCTATTTATCCCCTTTTGTTTGTAATTTCAAACATATATAACAGTGAAAGAAACAATCTGATTTTTGAAATAAAAATGTATATTATACTGTAATTTAACTTGGAATAAGAAATAAAAAATTTAAATAAATATTATTAATTCACAGTTGGTAAAAACTATTCTGCCAGACAAATAATCCGTAGTGAAATGTGGGTATTTTTGCTAGTTCTTATAATGGTGGAAAAACGGCCCCAGACTGATTTGTCGTTAATAAATCAGGTCATCTTCTCAACCTGAATTTTAATATATCAAGTCTTCTTGCATGTGAACCAGGATGTGTTAATAAATCCGACTTAGCTTGGCCCATAATCGTCAAATTATGTTCAAGGATGGTGTTTATAACATTTTCTGAAAGTAGACTAGTGGATTGTATGCTATATATACTTTACTGCAAACTGCAAGTTATTCCAGACCCAGGTAGCCAAAGGAAATAGCGCAACACCAACACAGATGGAATTTTACTGCAAAATTAGCAGAGTATATATACTGTAATGCAAAGTGCACGTTATTCCTGAGCCACTATGGATTTTCAAAATTTGCTCTGACTTGGGTTCTGCGCCCACACTCCCTTGTTCACTGGTAACGTTAAAAAACTACCCATTTCAACCGGAATCTCACCTGAGATGAGTTAGAAGAGAAAGTTTGAATCATCACGTGAGGTTAGTTCAAATTCTGAGCTCTATTCATCTCCTAAGCGTGTGGATTAGGCATGAAACGGTATGTTTCTTTCTTCAAAGGCTCCCAAGGAAAGGTGTTCATCTCTGTTATCCTTACCTTTTGTTGTTTCATTCTTCCATGCTTTAGTGTTCGTTAAAACGAGTACCAACCGATCCAGGTTGGGTTAATAGTGCCTTACTCTTCAAAGGGTTAAGGTTTCACCGAGCTTTTCCTTTGGAGAAAAGCAATCAAAGTTAGCACACCAAGTGTTTGATATTTTGTTTGTGAGAAAATTTACAACATAACATAGGCTGGAGGTTGGCTTTCTGTTGCCTATTGGTTGTTCTTCTGGGTTGAGCTTACCTATTCAATCCTTGGCACACCGTGTTGTTTGGGGTAAAATTTGAGCTTTTGAGGATGATGGTTGGAGGTAAAGGGGACGGTGCCAGTGACGGAGCCGGTGACGGCGAAGAGGGGGATGGTGAAGATGGCGAAGACGGGGATGGTGAAGATGGCGAGGATGATGATGGGGCTGACTCAATTTGGGCTCTACCGGATTGGGTTCCGATTAGGATGGTAGATCGGGATGGAGCCTGGGCTTATGGAAGTAAAATTGGACCAAACATGATCTCTGGTGAGATTAGCAAGTGCTTCGGCACTAGAGTGGACGATAAACTTCTGCCTTGTGCAAGTGTAGTACCACTCATCGCATGCGTGCACCTCTGGGAACTTGTTTACTTTATGTTCAACTTCTGTATTTGCCCTTGGCGATTTCCCTTTCGCCTATCTTAGTCTTTAGATTATCATCGTGGACGTTATATTTGTGTGTTTGTATTTGGATAATATTGGGGATTGAATTGTTAGTGCATGATCACCGATCCAATCCCCAAATTATCAGTAAGCTTTATCTTTGTACTACAAAATTTATATTAATATAAGTCTCTATGTTTCCGGGGGGAAAAAAAAAATGGTGGTGGCAACAGGAAATAGTGCAACAGGAACGAGATACACGGTGGAATTTTAATTACTGTGAAAGCAAAGTATATATATATACACGATGGGGTTCCATCGGCTATATAAAGGAGGCTGGGCACGGCTGTCTTCTCATCCATATTTCCTTTTTTTTAATGTTCTTTTTCATAATTATTTATAATATTTATTTAGAACAATGTTTGCGGTTTTGGACGAATATTATGATGAAATTTATAAAAAATAATTGTTATAGGAGATTACATATCATTGATTAATGTAAAACTCGTTGGTCATTATTTTTTATAACAATATTAAGTAAGTGTATTTTTATCTTCCAATTTCGGAAGTAAATTTTGTATATTTTTCAGAGATGGTAATGAGATACACGGTGAAGTTTTAATTACGGCGAAAGCAAAGTATATATATACACGACGCTTCCATCGGATATATAAAGAAGGCTGGGCGAGGTTGGCTCTGTCATTGCAATCACTGAGTGCAAATAAGATATCCTAACGACAAAAAAAAATATTTCCTCTCAAAATTTGAGTAAAAATGTCAGGCCATTCATGGAACATCAATGTGGAAACAAAAGAAAAACGAATCATAAAAGAACTTGTTCAGCCCGATTGCAAGTTATGCCCGTCCAAAATAGAACAGTCTAGCTATTTAGCTTCTTTTTCAATACAACTAGTTCTCTAAATGTGCCATGCACTAGAAACGATAATTAATAAATAAATTTACAGATAAAATAATCCATATCCACACTATATATAAAAACAATGACCTTTTAAAATTTGAAAGACTAAATTACTCTTAGTTAATATTATAATAATATAAAAAAATAAGTGATATGTACATATAGTCTGCTATAACAATTCTTTCTTGGTTTCGAAGCCAATAAATTAATAAAATTATCATGTTATCCTCTAGTTTAATATTATTATCTATCCATATCAATACTAATACTAAATATAAAAACATGACATTTCAACATTGAAAGACTAAATTACCCTTATTTAATATTATAATAATAAAAAAATAATGAGTGATATGCCATACACTAATGAAAAACATGTAGTCTGCTATAACAACTCTCTTCTAGTTTTAAAGCCAACAAATTAGTAAAATTATCATGTTATCCACTTTATTAAATATATAATTTAATATTATTGTTTATTTATACCTATATCTATACTATACATAAAAGTACGAACTCTTTAAAAAAAATATCAACCTCCTCACTAAAATTAACTAAAGATTCCAAGACCTTATTAGAGTACATCTTCAATTGAGAGTCAATTACTCGGTTATACATAATGCATATACTTGGTTTCTAACAATAGCAAATTGGCACAAATTGTGAATCGGATGATGATTAACATTATGTTTATTGCTAATTAATCATGTTTATTATCATAATGCTTGCACTAAATTAGCACATTGATCATATCATTAAAATATGCATTTAAATACAATTGATAATACTAATATCTAGTGCATTATATTATATGTTAAATAAGCTAACTAGGTTTTGATTATTGCAAGCCAATGTGTAGCATGTGTTGTGTCTAACCAAGAATTGCAACTCACATGATGTATGTCAACCCGTGATCAAATATTGGAAGATGAGTGAGTGGGATTGGTTTTGGAGCATGATGGGTAGCTTTCAACATACAAACTCCTATGCCACTCATGTTTGTTTAATCCCTAATGGCATTGGTCAATGAACCTAGTACCTACCATTTTTTGGATTGATTCTGTGATAAAAGCAACCTTAAACAAATCAAATGTCAGCTAAATTCAAATTTCCTAGGAGGACCAACCTAGGACTATGCTAAACAATGGCATCAATGACAAAAGGCTGCAGTCTGGTGTGTCTCGTGCCAAAACGTGAAAGGGACAACAGGGAAGAAGACCGTTGACACTCTGGCTCCTCTGACGACAAAAAAATAGTTTGTGACAAAATATTTGAAGAGAAAAGTCATTGCACTTAGTGATAGCTTTTGTATCAGTGGTTTCTGTGTAAAACAAAGTTAGGGAAATCTTTGTGGTGAGTGTGTGAGGTTTGAGTTGAGCCTAAAGAAAAATATATAATTAGGTTTATTGGTTGAACTCGTGAAAAACCATAATAGAGTGAGTTAGAAATCTCAAGGGGGGATCCTTGAGTAGTGGAGGTAGTCCTGTGTGGAAAACCACTATAAATCCCTGTGTCGAATTATCTCTAACCCTTCCTCTTAGCTTTTTAATTAGTGTGTTCCTTAGTAGTGTTAAACATAGAATCCGTAGACGAAAACAATTTGGCATTAGTCGTGCCAAATTAGGTTTTACTCAGAAAGGCTAATTCACACCCTCCCCCCTACCCCCCGCGTCTTAGCCACTTTTGGGCCAGCAATTGGTAGCGGAGCAAGGAATCTTCATCTGTGGGTTAACTTCCAGGAGAAAAGATCATGGCATTTGAGGGAAACAACATCAACAATACACCATTCTTCAATGGTCTCAACTTTGATCATTGGAAGTTTTGCATGAAGACCGTTCTTGAAGAAAAGGATCTAGAGATGTGGGAAGTTGTGAGTCGGCTCTATGGATCCAACTGGGAGAAGAAGCACAGCTACCTGCCGAGATAACCACGTCCGTACTCTGGAAGGGTAGATAGAGACTGCACTCTAACTAAGAGTCTGAAAAACAACGTTGGCGATTATGTGAGTCGCCTACTCAGTGAGCAGTATAAATCTAATTATGTAGGTGTGCAAAAACAAGTTCGAAAGGAAGTAGAGATACAAGACCAGTATGCAACATACAACAACCAGTACTAACATGCCAATAACATTCAAGCAAACGGTTTATTATTCTTCATCTATTGTGCGTAAGTTTTCTTATTACTTTTATTATTCAGGGCCCCCTACTGTGTGCGTCGAGCTCGGTCCCGTCTCATGAGACAACCAGGCATAAGCCCAAATAAACCAGGCACGAAGCCCATACATATCCATAGAGAGAGAGAGAGAGACAGAGAGAAAGAGGGAGGTAGAAAGGGGGAGGTAGAAGGAGGGAGGTAGAAACCGGTCATCACAGAACCATATGCTAAACCGCATATACCATGCTATCCCGCATGCAAACCCGAGGGGTATCACTTCCCGCTCGAACCAACCGGTCATCAGCACACAGTAGCCTATCTTCCACTGTACATTATTCTTATTCACAAATTATGAGTTCATGTGTGCCAGGAATCGTGATTTAATAGGGTTGTGTGTATTCTCTTCTCAATCAAATATCCGGGTCTCCGACCCACAGCACATCACACAAACTACCCAAAATCACACCACATGTTATATTCCATAATAATCCAAAATCATGCTCAACCAGCAATAGAAACACATAGGCACACAATACAGATCACGGCATGTCAGCAAACAGGCATGCAACTCAAACAAACCAATCTAGCCAACTCATGCATACAAACATAAAAAGACGTATAAAGTCACCTCAACGACGATTGCCCTGTGGAGCTTTCCACAAAACAGATCCTCCAGCTCCCGAGGTATTACCCGTGCCTGAATACCGGCACACACAAATATTACAAAACAATTACAACCAAAACGTGCATGCATGATCACTAAATGCTCAACTGGGTTAAACCCGTCCCTAACTAGCCAAGTACGTAATTCCCGGGTCTAAGCCCGACAAGATGTTCTCTCACCTAAACTGCGAGTATCGGGACCTAAGGTTCACCGGGCTTAAGCCCAACTAAGTCCATAAGTAGTTCCCCGGGCTTATGGCCCATTCATTATGTTCTTAACGGGTCCCCGGGCCTAAAGCCCATCTAAGTCCAATGGTTATCAAATCAAGTTATAAAAATCACATTACCAGGCCTAGGCCCGATTCGGACCAATTCCACTTAAGGGTTTTTCCCGAGTCCAAATATTTCCGGCCTATGGTTCTACCCGTGTCGGTAAACTCCCGGTTATACACACTCACAACCCCGCACCCAATATTCCACTAAACATCTTTTATTTCCGATACAACAATTATTCTTACATTAATTATTACTTGTCATGAATGTACATCAAATTACACATCGAGGTAATACCGTTTAATGCCAGAATAAAACCCGAGCCTTCGCCGGAAAATTCCCGAGCCTCGCTGGAAAATTCCCGAGCCTCGCCGGATTCCGGTGAACCTCGCCGGAACTTCACCAAAAGCCAGAAACAACCCAACAACAACACTGCCACCATCGAAACATCACACAATTCAACAACCAACACAAATCATTTGAAAGATTAAACCCAAATTAAAGACAAACTGTGGCAGTGGGACCTTACCCGAAAATCAACCAATCTGCTCGGAACCCGTCCACAGCCATACCGAGCCATGAAGCACCCCTGCCCGGAGAAGCACATACTCAGCACTCGAGCACCCCGCTGCCGGAACAACAACACACACACACATCGGCCACCAACAAACACCAACCTCACACGTCCACGACAGCCACCGACAACACCCACCAGACCACCAGCCGAGCCAACACAACCAACCAACACGAGCCCCCACACGAACCACTGCCGAAACCACCCACATACACAAACCAAAACCCAAATTAAACATAGCCCGGCCAAAGAAGGACGGCGACGGAGAGAAAAGAAAAAAAAACAAATAGGAGAAGCAAGGCTTACCCGACAACTCGAGAGGGCGGCGACGATTCGTCAGCCCACTGCTCCCATCGTCGCGCACAGAGCCCGGGACCGCCTCGCGTCTCCTTCTCCTTCCTCGACTCGGCAGCAGCGAACCGAGGCAAAGCGGCGGCTGGGCGAGAAAGCGACAAGGAAGGCAGAGGAACAACCTGGGGAATGGAGTTGCAGGCAAGGGAAGAAGAAAAGGGAGAGAGGAAAACGAGAGAGAGAGAGAAGGGGGGGTCGACGACGGCTGGGGAGAAAAAGAAAAGAAGGGACGGAGGTAGGAAAAGAGAAAAGAAAAAGAAAAGAAGGAAGGGGGAAGGCGGCTAGGGCTTTGGCCGGCCAAGTCAACTTGTCGTTCACTTGGGCGCGGTCAACCCTGCCAGCCCAGTCAACCTTTCCTTTTTTTTAAAAAAAAACCCAAAACGACGTAGTTTTCCTAAAACTTCATCAAAGTTTAATTTCCAACCCTGAAACCCGATTTAACTCTAACGAAAATCGAACCGAACGTACTAACCACTTAATACTGATGTAACCAAGGTAAAAATAATTTATTCCCTTGTCCAGAAGTCCGGAAATTCCTCAAGGGCAAAATTGAAATAAAAATTCTGAAAATTTCGAAAATCAAATTTTGAAAATTCGGGGTGTTACAGCTCTACCCCACTTAAGAAAAATTTCGTCCTCGAAATTACAAGATATGAAACATCAGAACAAATGGGGATACTGATCCCGCATATGGGACTCAACCTCCCAGGTGGCCTCATTCGGGGAATGACGGCTCCTTCTGACTCGAACCATAGGAATGGTACGACTCCTCAACTGTCGCACCTCCTGAGCCAAAATCTCCACCGGCTCCTCAACGTAGGTCAAATCCTCAGAAACCTCCACCTCTGTCGGGGATACAACATGACTAGGATCAGACCGATAACGCCTCAGCATCGAAACATGGAATACATCATGTATGCGCGACAGCTCCTCCGGTAAAGCCAACCTTTAGGCCAGCGGACCATTCCGCTCCATGATCTCATAAGGACCAATATAACGAGGGCTCAACTTGCCCTTCCTCCCAAACCGGATAACACCTCTCCAGGGAGCAACACGGAGTAAAACTCTATCACCTACACTGTACTCCATCTCCGGACGATGCTTATCGGCAAAACTCTTTTGTCGGTCCTGAGCAGCCCTCATGCACTGCTTAACCACCTCAATCTGATCAACAGTCTCCTGGACTAGGTCCGGACCAACCACCTGTCTCAGACCTTCCTCATCCCAATGGATCGGACTACGACACTTCCGCCCATACAAAGCCTCAAAAGGCGCCATACCGATACTAGAGTGATACCCGTTGTTATAAGCAAACTCAACCAACGGTAATGTCTCATCCCAAGAACCACTGAAATTGAGCACACAGGCTCTAAGCATATCCTCAAGTGTCTGTATGGTTCTCTCCGACTGCCCATCGGTCTGCGGGTGGAATGCAGTACTAAAATTCAGCTTAGTACCCAAAGCTGACTGTAAACTCTTCCAGAAGTGGGAAGTAAACCTCGGATCCCTGTCCGACACAATAGATAGTGGAACTCCATGTAGACGGACAATACCCGAAACATATAACCTCGCCAGCTTATCCATTGTATCAGTCTGCTGAATCGGTAGGAAATGAGCTGACTTGGTCAACCTGTCAACAATGAGCCAGATGGCATCATGTCGACCCCGGGTCCTCGGTAACCCGATCACAAAGTCCATAGTGATATGCTCCCACTTCCACTGCGGAATAGTCAAAGATCTCAACTTGCCGGCAGGAGCCTGATGCTCGGCTTTCACCTGCTGACAAGTCATGCAACGAGCCACAAACTCCATAACATCCTTCTTCATCCCGGGCCACCAATAATGACTCTTCAAGTTCTGGTACATTTTGGTGCTACCCGGATGCATAGCATATGGCGCATTATGCGCTTCATCCATAATCCATCTCCTCAAATCATCGACATCCGGAACACACAACCGATCACCGGTCAACAAAGCACCATCCTCCCGGACATAGAAACTAGAACTCTCTCCACCGAGAGCTTTATCCCTCAACTCTACTAAATGAGGATCACCATACTGCAACTCCATGATCTTATCCCTCAAGGTCGGCCGGATGCTTAAACTGGCAAGCAACGCCCCAGCAACATCCACCTCTAACTATGCATCCAACGACCTCAGCTCCACCAAGGAAGGCAAAGCATAAGAAACTGGGTCCTCATCCGCAGAAATCACTCTCTTCCGGCTCAATGCATCAGCAACAACATTGGCCTTGCCCAGATGGTACTCGATAGTACAATCATAGTCCTTCAGAAGCTTAATCCAGCGCCTCTGCCTCATATTAAGCTCCCTTTGGGTCATGATGTACTTCAAACTCTTGTGATCCGTGAAAATCCGACACTTCTCACCGTACAAATGGTGTCTCCAGATTTTCAAAGCAAAGACCACAACAGCTAACTCCAGATCATGGGTCGGATAGTTCCTCTCATGAGTTCTCAACTGCCTGGAGGCATAAGCAATCACCCGACCCTCTTACATCAAAACACATCCCAAGCCCAGACCAGAAGCATCACTCAATACCGTGTACTCCACTCCGGGTCTCGAAACAGTCAAAACTGGTGTAGAAGTCAACCGACTCTTCAACTCCTCAAAACTTTTCTGACAACTATCATCCCAAGCAAAAGTACAATCTTTCCTCAACAACTTAGTCATGGGACCCGCTATTAAGGAAAAACCCTCAATGAACCTCCGGTAGTAACCAGCAAGTCCAAGAAAACTCCGTATCTCAGATACACTCTTCGGTGGCTCCCAATCCATAGCTGCCTTAATCTTGGCCGGATCCACCTTAATGCCCTCACCGGACACAATATGCCCAAGAAATGCGACCTCATCCAACCAAAACTCACACTTGCTGAGCTTGGCATAGAGCTGCTCTCATCTCAACCTCTGCAAAACTTGTCTCAAGTGGTCCTCATGTTCGGCCTTACTACTCGAGTAGACCAAAATATCATCGATGAACACTACCACAAACCGGTCCAGAAATTCATGGAAGACCTGCTGCATCATACACATGAACACTGCCGGTGCATTCGTCAGACCAAAAGGAACAACCACAAACTCATAATGACCATACTGAGTGCGGAATGCAGTCTTTGGTATATCTTGTTCTGCAATTCGAACCTTATGGTAACCAGATCGCAAGTCAATCTTCGAGAACACGGATGCACCCTGCAACTGATCGAACAAGTCATCGATCCAAGGCAAAGGATACTTGTTCTTCACAGTCACCTTGTTCAACTGCCTATAGTCCACACACATCCGCATACTGCCATCCTTTTTCTTCACAAACAAGACCGGGGCACCCCATGGCGAAATGCTCGGTCTAATAAAACCCTTATCCAACAACTCCTCTAGTTGCTTCTTCAACTCTTGAAGTTCTGCCGGAGCCATTCTGTAGGGCGGTATAGAAATAGGTGCAACTCCCGATACCAAGTCAACTGTATACTCCACCTCCCGCTCCGGAGGCAACCTAGGTAAGGCATCAGGAAATACATTGGGAAACTCCCGAACAATAGGGATCTCCTCCACTCCAGGTACTGGTACTGAAGAATCAACCACATGAGCTGGAAAAGCATCACAACCCTCTCGGATCATCCTAAAGGCTTGGATGGCCGAGATACAACATGCCGATAGAGCTCTTCGCTCTCCAACGAACACCAATCTACGCCCCAACAGAGAAGATAAGGACACTTCCCTGGCCCGAGAATCAACTACAGCCTGGTGTCTGGACAACCAATCCATGCCTAAGATAACATCAAACTCTCCCAAGTCCATGACGGCAAGATCAGAAGGAAAACTCTCACTATCATACTCTATCGATACATCTCTACATACCCGATCAACAACTACTATGTCACCAGTGGGTAAACGGACTCTCAGGGGGTCTACTAAGGTTATCATCTTCTATGTTATGAGTAGTCATGAATGCACGTGATACAAAAGAATGTGTAGAGCCTGGATCAACTAAAGCAAGTGCATATTGACCAAAAACCATAAAGGTACCTGCTATAACCTCTGGAGCATCAGCAGCCTCCTCCCGGAAGATGGCATAAACCCTAGGAGCTGTAGCAGACTGAGTCGCACCCCCGCGGTTCGGAGCTCCAGAACCCCCATGACCTCGACCCTGTTGTCCGCCACCCTTATTCAGACCAGAAGAAACAGCACCACTAGCCACAGAACTCTGTACAGTATACTGGAACCACTACCACCATTATCCTTAATCCACTTGCAGCAAGATGACTTCTGGTGTCCCGGCTTATTGCAATACCAGTATGTACCTGAGAACCGTGCCGAGAAGCCCCGTCCCTGAGAGCCAGACTGATATGACCGTCCTCCTGAGGACCTGCCTGGCCCACCCGGATAACTCTGCCCTCGGAACTTCTTCGAACCCTGGTAAGAAGAACCCTGTCCAACAGAATAATCTGCACCTCCGGCATCAGAATACTGCCTCTTCTGACCCGAATCAGATGACTGCTTCCTCTGTTCGGCTGTCCGAGCCTCCTTCATGATCAACTGGACCCTCTCAGCATCAAAAGCAGCCTCACAAACTGCCTCCCAAGTCTTGTGCCCTCCACCAGCCACAACTAATGCCAACACTATACGTAAGTCGTTAACAAACCGCCTACATTTAGTCACCTCATCGAGCACAAACTCTCTAGCATAAGAGAGAGGAATACTGAACCGGATCCTGAATGCAGACACAGTCTCATCTAGACCCTGCTTCACCTCAAGAAAATGCTTCTTCTGCTCCTCCAGAAAACCAACAGTAAGAAACTCCTTGAAATCCTCCCAGGGCATCTCCACAGGCTTCGGTAGGTTGGCCACAAGTTCCTGCCACCAAGTCAATGCATACCCTGTGAACTTGTGTGCCACAAATCGAGCTCTCTGTTCAGGAGCACAAGTGAACTTCTCCAGAACATTCTCCACCTGGCGGAACCAATCATTAAACTCTTTGGCTTTGCCCTCCTCACCAGCGAATTCCTTCACTGCTGTCTTATCCATGTGCTTATACCCACTCTCCATACCACCTGCTGTAGCAGGTGCTACCGGCTGGGAACCCTTCTGCTACTGCTGGAACTGCTGCCACTGCAAAAAGGCCTGACACTGCTGAAACGCTGGGTCCACAACATGTGGCATAGGTGGCACAACATTCTGTCCTCCTCCACCTGCAGCATTATTCCCTGCTGCAACAATGTTCCCCTGACCAACAGGAACCTGCATCACCGACACATTGTCGGAGACATGAGTAGCGGCGTCATCCTCAGCATTGTGCTTCCCCTGGTGATCCATATCAACGCCTATATGAATGCAAATGAGTCAAAACACTTTTAAAATCATAAGTTCGGAAACAGGCTTAAACACAGAAATCACTTTGAAACCAAAGTTTAAAATACTTTTAAAACCAAGGATCTGAAGCCTGCTCCGCTACCAAGCTGAAACACCCGTGTCCCAATTTTATAATAAAATACTTAAACTTATAGAAATTACCAAAATACCCGTGACGCTCAGGACACGAAATCCGATATCCAAAACATTATCTGGAAAGAAATTCTTAATATTCCGAGATGTCATAAAGAACAACAACAAAACCGGCTTAACAAGCCTCAAGTCAACCCGGCATCCTGCCTATATATCATCAAATACCAAATCCCGACAACCCGCCAATAAAATAATCAAATCAAAATGACTTCTCATCAAAATCCGATGCAACGGAAAATAAAGATAAAATAAAGCAAAAGTAAAAATGAGATGCAAGTCGGCTCCATGGATCCAACCGGGAGAAGAAGCACAGCTACCTGCCGAGATAACCACGCCCGTACTCTGGAAGGGTAGATAGAGACTGCACGCTAACTAAGAGTCTGAAAAACAACGTTGGCGATTATGTGAGTCGCCTACTCATTGAGCAGTATAAATCTATTTATGTAGGTGTGCAAAAACAAGTTCGAAAAGAAGTAGAGATACAAGACCAGTATGCAACATACAACAACCAGTACTAACATGCCAATAACATTCAAGCAAACGGTTTATTATTCTTCATCTGTTGTGTGTAAGTTTTCTTATTACTTTTATTATTCAGGGCCCCCTACTGTGTGCGTCGAGCTCGGTCCCGTCTCATGAGACAACCAGGCATAAGCCGAAATAAACCAGGCACGAAGCCCATACATATCCATAGAGAGAGAGAGAGAGACATAGAGAAAGAGGGAGGTAGAAAGGGGGAGGTAGAAGTAGGGAGGTAGAAACCGGTCATCACAGACCCATATGCTAAACCACATATACCACGCTATCCCGCATGCAAACCCGAGGGGTATCACTTCCCGCTCGAACCAACCGTGTTAGTGTAATATGCCCAAAAGCCAATCATGGATGATTATTAGTAGTCATGTATACGCACTGAGGTTATTCCAATAAGTATCGTTTATGAGATAAACGCTTGCACATACTTATAACCCTAGAATATTTCATATTCTTAAATGTCCCTAGTCGATTATTATTACGGATAGGTTGTAATAATAAATTAAGACTAGCATATGTTGAGAATTGCATATGTGATATGAATTCTACATACGGGTATAAGTTGGAGAACTTGTGGACTGGACCGACCCACATAAGAACACTGCATGGAACGTTATATGTATGTCATTAGTGTTTCTTATAGATGTATTGTCCTCCGACCTGAGATCGTCAAGGTATCCAACATATGAATCATGTACTTTGATATTATTCCTAGTCATCCGTAACTGGGTGGACATAAGGGTAATCATTGGGTATATGACGAGTATGTAATGGGTTTTGATTGATCAAGAGGGGATTCGTCCGACCCATATAACGGGTATATTATCGGATGGTTTCTTGATAGAGTTGAACTGTTAAATGCATGGCCATGCTCGGATTAGGTGATATGGTGATATCACGGGTATCCGTTTTATACAGTTAACTCGTTGATCAAGAAACATAGATTAAACATATACGAGATTGACATATTCCATGTCTCGGTTTAATCTTGATAATGGGATGATAGGACGATGACATATTCCGAGGCATAGAGAATCAGTACTGATCTTGTCGTTCAGGTAGCAATGATGTGTTGCTAGACGCCGCTCTTTGCTTATAATTGTAAAATGAGATTTTACAATTATTGCCGGATGTTACAAGTGCCTACAGGATCACACACATAGAACCGTTGATTCGAGCAGGTGGTTGAACCGTAGTTGGACCATGGTTGGACCAATTTGTGGTTGGACCGTGGTTGGACCATGGTTGAACCAGGTCGTTTTTGGGTTGGGTGGTTCACTTATTGGCAGAATAATTGAGCCCCTTAGTGCTTAGTGTTTGATTATGAATTAGTGGAAAGCTTGTTAGTGAATGTCACTTTCAATGGGGCCAAATGTTGGCCATTACCACTAATGCATTATCATTAGGGGTTGAGTGGGATTAGAGTAAAGGTGATCAGATTTTTGCTGCTCCCTCTCTCCTTCACCACGTTTCAGAGCTCCCCAAAAACACACCTCTCTTCCTTTCTTCTTCCTTTGTGAAAGTTAGAAGAAAAACACACACACAAAAGGCTTCCGGTTACTTGTTGCTAGCACATCAGTCCGGGAGTGCTCGTTCTTGGTTTCGTGTGACGATTCCGGGAAGATCACGGTTCGTGTGGATACCGTAGAGGGGCGAGGCTTTTGTCTGGCTCTAACTGATTCGGCTCTACAGTTGGGTGAAAGACCTCAACCGAACAAGGTACGTAAATTTTGTTATACGGTTTATGCATGCTTCACTTGGTCCTTGGTTAAGTTTCCGTAGCTTCCGCTGCATATATAGTGCGTATGAGTGTCATAATCACGTATAGGAAACTTACAAACCGGTCATCAGCACACAGTAGCCTATCTTCTACTGTACATTATTCTTATTCACAAATTATGAGTTCATGTGTGCCAGGAATCGTGATTTAGCAGGGTTTGTGTGTTCTCATCTCAATCAAATATCCGGGTCTCCGACCCACAGCACATCACACAAACTACCCAAAATCACACCACATGTTATGTTCCACAATAATCCAAAATCATGCTCAACCAGCAATAGAAACACATAGGCACACAATACAGATCACGGCATGTCAGCAAACAGGCATGCAACTCAAACAAACCAATCTAGCCAACTCATGCATACAAACATAAAAAGACGTATAAAGTCACCTCAACGACGATTGTCCTGTGGAGCTTTCCCCAAAACAGATCTTCCAGCTCCCGAGGTATTACCCGTGACTGAATACCGGCACACACAAATATTACAAAACAATTACAACCAAAACATGCATGCATGATCTCTAAATGCTCAACTGGGTTAAACCCGTCCCTAGCTAGCCAATTACGTAATTCCCGGGTCTAAGCCCGACAAGATGTTCTCTCACCTAAACTCTGAGTATCGGGACCTAAGGTTCACCGAGCTTAAGCCCAACTAAGTCCATAAGTAGTTCCCCGGGCCTATGGCCCATTCGTTATGTTCTTAACGGGTCCCCGGGCCTAAAGCCCATCTAAGTCCAATGGTTATCAAATCAAGTTATAAAAATCACATTACCGGGCCTAGGACCGATTCGGGCCAATTCCATTTAAGGGTTTTCCCCGAGTCCAAATATTCCCGGCCTATGGTTCTACCTATGTCGGTAAACTCCCGGTTATACACACTCACAACCCCGCACCCGGTATTCCACTAAACATCTTTTATTTCCGATACAACAATTATTCCTACATTAATTATTACATGTCATGAATGTACATCAAATTACACATCGAGGTAATACCGTTTAATGCCGGAATAAAACCCGAGCCTTCGCCGAAAAATTCCCGAGCCTCGCCGGAACTTCACCAACAGCCAGAAACACCCCAACAACAACACTGCCACCATCCAAACACCACACAATTCAATAACCAACACAAATCGTTTGAAAGATTAAACCCAAATTAAAGACAAACTGTGGCAGTGGGACCTTACCCGAAAATCAACCAATCTGCTCGGAAACCGTCCACAGCCAAACCGAGCCGTAAAGCACCCCTGCCCGGGGAAGCACACACTCAGCACCCGAGCACCCCGCTGCCGGAACAGCAACACACATGTAAGTTTCCCTAGGCTATATGACAATCATATACAAGCAAAAGATGCAGCGGAAGCAATGGAAACTTAGCCAAGAACCACATGTGAAGCATATAAACCGTATAACAAAATTTCGTACCTTGTTCGGTTGAGGTCTTTCACCCAACTGCTGGAACGAAACATCTAGACCAAGACGAAGGCTGGAACAAATCAGTTAGAGCAAGAAGAAGACCTGCTC
>JAKUCV010002673.1:21323-34869 GCA_028386065.3 Turnera subulata | reverse complement strand
TAACAAGTTGGGTAACAGTGCACTGTGTCCATTTATAACTCTTTTTGCAGGTGAAATACCAGAAGAACTAGGCTCACTCTATAAATTGACGAGATTGTCGTTGACAAACAATACACTCAAAGGTGCCATTACGCCCTATTCTTTTGATAACTCCTTCTCTCTCCTTTTAAAGCTTGCAGTAATTTTACACAATGGACTATGAACTTGCAGGATCTATCTCCAGGAGTCTAGCTAACTGTACCATGTTGGTGGAGCTATCGTTGGCTGAGAATGGACTGACAGGTGAGATAAGATTGACCTTACTCTTTCCCATTTCCCATTATAGACTCTGTATTTTTCTCTGCAGAGCACATTGTCTATATGTTACTCATTCACAACCGTTCAAAGTCTTTTTCTGCTTTACTGTGGTGACGGAAAAACTTGTGATCACTGTACTCAGAACAAGTAGCTTTTGACATGGTAGAATGACATCCTGGAAAAAACCAAGAGTCCATAAAAACGGTCACTGTAAGAAATGAATGATATAACTTATCTAGTACAAGTTTGCATATGTTAAGAAATAGAAGATAGCTCAGATCAACTTATTTCATTCAAGAATGAAAAGGTTCCAACAAATTTATGAATTGGTTTCACATTTTGCCAGGTACTATACCAGCGTACATTGGTGAATTCGGTAGTCTAGAGAGGCTATACCTTTAGGGCAATCAACTCCATGGAAATATCCCCATCTCCATTAGCAATGCTTCCAAGCTAACCCTTCTCGAGTTGAGCAGGAATGCATTTTCAGGTCCTGTTCCGAGCTCTCTAGGAAATTTAAGACAACTGCAGGATCTGAATCTAGGTCTAAATAATTTGACTGACTTGAGCTTTATCTCTACTATGGCGAATTGCAAAAAGTTGATAATAATTCAGTTAGGTTTTAATCAATTTAACAACATCCTCCCAGCTTCTATTGGAAATCTCTCTACTGCCCTTCAAGAACTGAACATGGCAAGCTGCAAAATAAAGGGAAGCATACCAGGCGAAATTGGCAACTTAAGCAGCTTGACAAAGTTAACCATGGCAGACAATGAATTGACTGGACCAGTTCCGACCACCATTGGAAGATTGAAAAAATTGCAAGGTCTAAGTTTCAGCAACAACCGCTTAGAAGGACCGATCCCAAACGATATCTGTCAGCTAGGCTACTTGTATATTTTGTTTTTGAATAATAACAAACTAGTTGGATCTATACCTACTTGCTTGGGTAGTGTTACCTTCCTCAGAATATTACGTTTAGATGCAAACAATTTAGCTTTTCCAATACCTTCATCCTTCTGGAACCTTAAAGATATCTTGCAAGTAAACTTATCAACAAGTTCACTAAGTGGTCTGTTACCATTATCTGTTGTGAATCTGAAGGTTATTGTGGGGTTAGATTTGTCAAGCAATCACTTCTCAGGTGCTATTCCAAGCACCCTGGGCAGCCTCCAAATCCTTCAATATCTTTCCTTAGCATATAACACATTTGAAGGCCCTATTCCTGAATCATTTGGAAACTTGATTAGTGTGGAAACCTTGGATCTATCAAGCAACATCCTATCTGGAGAGATTCCCAAGTCTTTCGAGAAGCTCAAGTCTCTTAAATACCTGAATGTCTCTTTCAATAGATTACAGGGAGAAATTCCTGATGGAGGAGCTCTAAAGAACTTTTCGGTTGAGTCATTTTTAGGAAATAAGGGACTTTGTAGTGGATCCCTGCCCCGGTTTCCAAAGTGCAAGAATATTTCTCCAGAAGGAGAGAAGAGTTCTGTTGTGCACTTGCTGAAATATATTCTTCCAACGATCACATCAATAATGCTTGTTGCTTCATTCATATTGGTCTGCTTAAAATGTCGAAAACCAAGTGTTAGACAACAAAGTGGGACAGATGATATGGCTTTGGCCACATGGAGAAGAATTTCTTATCTAGAACTGCTACAAGCGACAAATGCATTTTCTGACAGCAATTTACTTGGTGTGGGAGGTTTTGGTTCTGTGTACAAAGGAACATTTCACGATGGAACAGAAGTAGCAGTAAAGGTTTTCAATATGCAACAAGAAAGAGCACTAAAGAGTTTTGATGCAGAATGTGAAGTACTAAGCAACATCCGACATAGAAATCTTGTCAAAATTGTCAGTACTTGCTCTAATCTTGACTTCAGAGCATTGATACTGGAATACATGGTCAATGGGAGCCTAGAGAAGTGGTTGTATTCCCATAATTGTTGTTTGGATATTGTGCAGAGGCTGAACATCATGATTGATGTTGCATCAGCATTGGATTATCTCCACCACGGTTTTTCCAGACCAATTGTCCATTGTGATATAAAGCCAAGCAATATATTGCTAGACTCAGAAATGACTGCACATGTATCCGATTTAGGCATTGCCAAACTCTTGGGGGTTGAAGATTCCATGGCGCAAACGAAGACCTTGGCCACTATTGGGTATATGGCACCAGGTAATGTTGAAGGCCTTGATACAAGTTCCTAATTTGAGTCCAAAACATTATTATTTTTTGGTAAGTCTTCTCTTAGCTTTCCACTCTCTTCTTTTATGGACAGAATATGGCTCAGAAGGGATTGTTTCCACAAAAGGGGATGTATACAGCTTTGGTATACTGCTGATGGAGACATTTACAAGTAAGAAGCCAACTGATGAAATGTTTGGGGAAGGAATGAGCTTGAAAGACTGTATAAGAAACACATTACCTGATGCCATAGCAAAGATTGTAGATCCAAATCTGCAGTCACAGGAAGAACATCTTTCAGCTAAGATAGATTGCTTATCATCAATCTTTGCATTAGCTGTAGATTGCTCGGTTGAATTTCCCGAGAAAAGAACTGACATAACAGATGTCCTTGCCACCCTAAAAAAAACCAGAACCAGATATGTAGCTGATACGGTAAGGATTTTTTGTTGTTTACTATTCCATAGAGTTACTTCTGGCTTATTAATTAGACTGATGTTAGTAATTGATTCTTTGTAACAATGTGGCAAACAGGATCCTGAATTGCTAAGGTTGGTGGCGGTAGCACACTCTTTGTTCCGAATTACAAATTTAACAGCAGTATAAGAAAGTTATGAAGATTGTATTACCATAGTACTGCAGTTGTAACTAGTAGCACTTTTCATTTGAATCTATTACTGGTAAGAATGTGAAGATATAATTTTAGACCAAAGATGTCGCATTGAGCCTTCAGAGATTGACCAAATACTGATACAGAAACAAAAGGAAAAAAGAAAAAAGAAAAGGTACTCCTACTGATTGTATGTCCATTCTTGTTCTTCCTCCGACTGACATTCAAATCATCAAGTACAAACAGTCAGAAGCCGAACGTGACTTTTTATGATGCTCTCTTCACAAGAATAGAAAGTCAGCTTCATTCCTTTGATGTATTCTCAGTATTATTGCTTTTGTAATTATAATAATTAAATGAAAAACAGCACGGGAACTTAGAACCCAAGTTAAAAGAAATCAGAGACTAAACAGTACTGCACCAGAAAATAAAAGCTGAGCAGTAGTGTTAGCTTGATTGCTAAAAGACAACAGGCATTTTTTATTACTTTATACCTCTTCTAAGTACATGATCAGTATAAAGTTAGAAAAAGTGGGTGACGTCTAAGTAATAAACTGGTCCAAAATAAACTGGTATTTGATCTTTATGGATCTTGAGATAAGACTCCTTTTAGCTGCAATTGAAACAGTACTGATTATTAATTGAATAAACAAACTTAAATGTGCCATGTGCCATGTGCCATGTGCCTCACCCTAATTATATTTTACTTTCAATACATAGACAAAATGCCACCTTTGCTTTAGTTTTATAAAATTGCTGACAGCAGCTTCTTTTTACACAATTATTTTTCAATAAAGGGCATCATGATGACCTGCTTTCTCTAGTAGTACAAATATTGCAGAAGGGAATATAACTCTTTAAGCCTTCCACATGTTGACTGCCAGCGTGATTAGTGAGAATCAATTTTTTTTGTCCTATTACCAACCAATTCTGCATCGGTTTTATACTAACACTAATCACCAATCCCACCAATCAGACACAATAATGATGCAGAAGACCTGTAATCCCTTCTTGGGTAAAGTGCTTCTAGTAGTACTCTTCTTCTGGGATCACTTGTTTCAAAATTATGCAGCAGCACAATCCAAAGTAAGCAGCATTGACCAAAATGCTCTTCTTGCTCTAAAATCCCACATAACATATGACCCCAACAACATCTTGGCAACCAACTGGTCCACCACTACCTCAGTATGCAGTTGGATAGGCGTCTCTTGTAATAATGCCACCCTACAAAGAGTTACTGCATTGAATCTGTCTTCCATGGGTCTTGACGGCAGTATCCCCCAAGATATAGGTAACCTTTCATTTCTTGTTATGTTAAATCTCTCAAACAACAGACTGGCAGGAGAAATCCCATCTGGGTTCGGGTCCGTACCAAATCTTGAAGCCTTGTTCCTGGGTAGAAACCGTTTCTCAGGTATCATCCCGCCTTCCATCTGCAATATCTCCACCTTAAGAGAACTAAGACTCAGGAGTAATAAATTGAGTGGAAACATTCCTGAGGGGATAGGCAACTTGGCTAGACTGGAAATCCTAGACTTGTTTGACAACCTTATATCAGGTTCCATACCAGTGTCTGCTTTCATCTTGTCTTCTCTCAGGATAATGCTTTTGAGCAGAAATAGGCTCAGTGACAGCCTTTCTGATGATACTTGTCAAAATCTTCCAAGGCTTCAGGTGTTGGATATTGGTCGTAATCAGATTGTCGGAAAAATTCCTCCTGGTATAGGGAAATGTAAACAGCTACTCCGACTGAATCTTCGTGACAACAAACTCACTGGAAGCATCCCAACAGCTCTTGCCAATCTGACCCAGCTGGAGGTGCTCTTGCTTGATGAAAATTATTTATCAGGTAAGCTATATAAATCCAGCCTACACCTTTTTATTCAGAAAGAAACATGTTAATCATATGCTCCACAACATAGCAAAATTAGAGAATAATTAGGTAACGGTGCGCTTTGTCAATTTATATCTTTTTTGCAGGTGAAATACCAGATGAACTAGGCTCCCTCTCTAGATTGAAGGCATTGGCGATGAGCAACAATACACTCAAAGGTGCCATTAGGTTCTTTTCTTCTCATATAATTCCTTTTCTTTATCATATTTGATGTTGTCTCATATTCTATTCTAATGTCAAAAGAATGATAGGTTGTAAAACGAGTGACTAAGTTAATGAATTTGCAGGCTCTATCCCAAGAAGTCTAGTTAACTGTACTATGTTACAAGACTTAGCTTTGGGTAGGAGTGGACTGACTGGTAAGATAAAATTGATCTTACACTTTTGCGTTTCCATAAACTCCGTATATGTTTGCAGTCTAAACCTTCCATATGTTTCCATCCACAATTGTAACAGTAGTAATATACCTTGGTGAAACTATTCTGAAATAAGTAAGACAAATTTTGATGACAAAATTATTGGTTTCTCATTTTGCTAGGGACTATACCAGATTTCATTGGTGAATTCCGTAGTCTACAGGAGCTCTACCTTGACAACAATGGACTTCATGGAAATATCCCCATCTCCATTGGCAATGCTTCCAGGCTAACTCGTCTGGAGATCAGCAACAACAGATTTTCGGGTCCTCTTCCTAACTCTCTTGGCAATTTAAGACAACTGCAGCTTCTGAATCTAGCTTTCAACTTTTTGACTGACTTGAGGTTTATCTCTTCTTTGGAAAATTGCAAAGAGTTAAGAATAATGGATTTAAGTTTTAATCCATTGAACACCACCCTTCCAGCTTCTATTGGAAATCTCTCTGCTGTCCTTGTACAATTGTCAATGCCAGGTTGCAAAATAAAAGGAAACATACCAGTAGAAATTGGCAACTTAAACAGCTTGACAAGCTTAGACCTGGGAGACAATGAGCTGACTGGACCAATTCCCAGCACTATTGGAAGACTGAAAAAATTGCAAGGTTTGAATCTCTACAGTAATAGATTAGAAGGATCCATCCCAAATGAGATTTGTCAGCTAAGTTACTTGTCCATATTGTACTTGCATTATAACAAACTTGTTGGAAGTATACCTGCTTGCTTGGGTAGTATGACCTCCATGAAAAGTTTACACCTGGAATCAAACAGTTTAGCCTTTCCAATACCCTCATCCTTCTGGAACTTTAACGATATCTTGGATGTAAACTTGTCATCGAATTCACTAAGTGGTCAGCTACCGTTATCCATTGGGAATCTGAAGGTTATTGTGGAGCTAGACTTGTCAAGCAATCACTTCTCAGGTGTTATCCCAAGCACCCTGGGCAGCCTCCAAAACCTTCAATATCTGTGCTTGGCATACAACACATTTGAAGGACCACTTCCTGAATCGTTTGGAAACTTGATAAGCATGGAAGAGCTGGATTTATCAGGCAACAAACTGTCAGGAACAATCCCGAAGTCTTTTGAGAAGCTCACGTCTCTTCAATACCTGAATGTGTCTTTCAATGCATTACGAGGAGAAATTCCCAGTGGAGGACCTTTTAAGAATTTTTCAGTTGAATCATTTTTAGGAAATAAGGGATTTTGCAGTGGATCCCTTCCCCAGTTTCCAAAGTGCAAGAATATTTCTCCAGAAGGATCAAACACTTCTGCTGGGCACTTACTGAAATTCATTCTTCCACCCACCATATCAACAATACTGGTTGCTTCCTTTATATTCGTCTGGCTGAAGTGCCGGAAACCAAGCATCAAACAAAAAGGTGAAGTGGATGATGTAGTTTTGCCCACATGGAGAAGAATTTCTTATCAAGAACTTCTGCAAGCAACAGATGCATTTTGTGAAAGCAATTTACTTGGTGTAGGAGGTTTTGGTTTTGTGTATAAAGGGACATTTCCCGATGGAACGGAAGTTGCAGTAAAGGTTTTCAACATGCAACAGGAAAGAGCAATAAAGAGTTTTGATGCAGAATGTGAAGTACTAAGCAACATCCGACACAGAAATCTTGTCAAAATTATCAGCAGTTGCACTAATCTTGACTTCAAAGCGTTAATACTGGAATACATGGCCAACGGGAGCCTGGAGAAGTGGTTGTATTCTCATAACTATTCTTTGGATATTCTGCAAAGGCTGAACATCATGATAGATGTTGCATCGGGATTGGATTATCTCCATCATGGCTTTTCCAGAGCTATCGTTCATTGTGATTTGAAGCCAAGCAATATATTGCTAGACTCAGAAATGATTGCACATGTATCTGATTTAGGAATTGCCAAACTCTTGGGGGAGGAGGATTCTGCGGCGCAAACAAAGACCTTGGTGGTATACTGCTGATGGAGACATTTACAAGAAAGAAGCCAACTGATGAAATGTTTGGGGAAGGAATCAGCCTGAAAGACTATGTACAAAAAGCATTACCTGATTCTGTAGCAAAACTTGCAGATGAACATCTGCTGTCAGAGGAAGAACATCTTTTATCTAAGATGAAGTGTTTATCATCCATTTTCACATTGGCTATGGGCTGTGAGCAGAGAACTGACATAACAGAAGTCCTTGCCACCCTAAAACATATCAGAACCAGATATCTAGCTGACACGGTAAGGATTTTGCTTCCAAAAGTCACAAAGTACACTAATAATATCGTTGTTTCCAGTTACACAGAGTAACTGCCGGCTTATTTATTAGACTGATGATGTTCGTTATGCAACCTTTTCTGCAATGTGTCAACAGAACCCTCGATTGCTAAGGTCTGGTGGGCACCCGCACTAGTTCACTCTTTATGCGCAGTTGTAACTTGTAAGCACTTTCGTCAGATTCTATTTCTGGTAAGAATGTGGAGAGATATTGTCAAACGAAAAGGTGCTGTCATTAGAATGATTGTAAAGGAAATATGTCTTTGTATCATCTTGTATTGTTTTATTTGTAAATTATAACAGTTAAAGGATAAGAAGCAAGTAAGAGACTAATGCCATGTGATTTAGTTGTAAAGGGTGTCCATCAGGTTGTTAAGGGATCTATTTGTTATAAGAAATCAAAGACTAATCTGAGAACAGCAGTAACAAGTAAGAGTGTCAGCGTGATTGCTAAAAGACAATGACTGTTTTTTACTTTATGCCGCTCCTGAACCATAAAATTTAATATCAAATATTAAATTTGATATTAAATTTAATATTTAATATCAAATATCAAATATCACACATCCTATAATATATAATTATAAGATGCGTGATATTTGATTATTTTATGGACCTCGTGATCTTGTGCTGTGATTACCTTTAGCTGCAATTGAAATATATTACTGATTATTGAATTGAACAGAAAGGGTTGCATGTTCATGTGTCACCTGCTGTGTAATATTTTAATTTTAACCAGATGATAGATACGCTTTATTCTTATATAAAATTTAGCTGACAACAACTTTTTCGTATTATATTGTATTTTTTAATTAATAAAGGGCATCATGCATGACCTGTTTTTTTATGGGGACAAGTAGTACAAATATTGCAGAAAACAAGATTCCATTCTTCAAGGATTTCACATGTTGCTTTGGGAACCAATTCCACCAATCAGATGAAGAACATCTGTAATCACTATTGGGGTATAGTGGGTTTAGTACTAGTCTTCTTCTGGGATCACCTGTTTCAAGATTATGCAGCAGCACAGTCCAACATCAGCAGCATTGACCAAAATGCTCTTCTTGCTCTAAAATCCCACATGACCTATGACCCCAACAACTTCTTGGCAACCAACTGGTCCACCACTACTCCAGTTTGCAGCTGGATTGGTGTCTCTTGTACTAATGCCACCCCACATAGAGTCACTACCTTGAATCTTTCCTCCATGGGCCTTGAAGGCAGTATCCCCCCAGATATAGCTAACCTTTCATTTCTCATTACTCTAGATCTCTCAAACAACAGATTCACAGGGCAGATCCCATCCGGGTTCGGGTCCTTTGCGAATCTTGAAGTCCTGGTACTGGATAAAAACCGTTTGTCAGGCATCATCCCGCCTTCCATCTGCAATATCTCCACATTAAGGAGCCTAAGTCTAAGAGAGAATGCACTGAGAGGAAATATTGCTGAGGTTATAGGGAGATTGGCTAACCTGGAAACTCTAGACTTGTATGACAACCCTTTATCAGGTCCCATACCAATGTCAGCTTTCAACATGTCTTCTCTGATGACAATGAAGTTGGGCAGAAATAGGGTGAATGGGAGCCTTCCTGATGATATTTGTCAGAATCTTCCAAACCTTACCTGGTTTTTTATTGGTCCTAATGAGATCGTTGGAAAAATTCCTAATGGTTTATGGAAATGTAAAAAGATAGTTCAATTTATTGTTGGATATAATAAACTCACTGGAAGCATCCCAAAAGTTCTTGCCAATCTGACCCAGCTGGAGGAGCTTCAGCTTGATTCAAATTACTTGACAGGTATGTCATATGAACGCTGCAAGCTTTGCCATTTTACATTGTTTATCTTCTTCTTTTCATTTTTTTGCTATACAAAGTGTTATGTATATCAATATCGTAATTTAAATAGAACAATTGGGTGACAGTGCACTTTGTACATTTATAACTTTTTGTGCAGGTGAAATACCAGAAGAACTAGGCTCACTCTATAAATTAAAGAAATTGACGTTGACAAACAATCCACTCAAAGGTGCCATTACGCCCCTTTCTTTTGATAATTCCTTCTCTCTCCTTTTAAAGCTTGCATTAATTTTACACAATGGACTATGAACTTGCAGGATCTATCCCAAGGAGTCTAGCTAACTGTACCATGTTGATTAAGAATGGACTGACAGGTGAGATAAAATTGACCTTACTCTTTCCCATTTCCATATTTACATATGGTTTTCCTATTATACACTCTGTATTTTTCTCTAGGAGAGCACATTGTCTATATGTTACTCATTTACAACTGTAGCAGTAGTAATGTACCTATAAGTTGCAATTTAGCTATAGTTTTAGGCTGCACTATGATCATATCAAATTTTACTGAAGTTGCAAACAATACAAGAAGAATTCAAAAGTCTTTTTCTGCTTTACTGTGGTGAAGGAAAAACTTGTGATCACTGTACTCAGAACAAGTAGCTTTTGACATTGTAGATTGGCGTCCTGGAAGAAACCAACTTATTGCTTATCACATAACCAACTCTTATCACATAACCAACTTAATATCAGTCCATAAAAGCGTCGCTGTAAGAAATGAATGGTATTACTTATCTCGTACACGTTTGCATATGTTAAGAAATAGATGATAGCTCAGATCAACTTATATCATTCATGAATGAAACTGTTCCTAAAAATTTAAGATGCAAGTTTTGATGAGTTATGAATTAGTTTCACATTTTGCCAGGGACTATACCAGCTTACATTGGTGAGTTCAGTAGTCTAGAGAGGCTATATCTTTGGGGCAATGAACTCCGTGGAAATATCCCCATCTCCATTGGCAATGCTTCCAGGCTAACTCTTCTGCAGTTGAGCAGGAACGCATTTTCAGGTCCTGTTCCGAGCTCTCTAGGAAATTTAAGACAACTGCAGCGACTGAATCTAGGTCGAAATAATTTGACTAACTTGAGCTTTATCTCTTCTATGGCGAATTGCAAGAAGTTGATAAGCTTTCAGTTAGGTTTTAATCAATTTAACAACATCCTCCCAGCTTCAATTGGAAATCTCTCTGCTTCCCTTCAAGTTTTGCACCTGAAAAGTTGCAAAATAAAGGGAAGCATACCAGGAGAAATTGGCAACTTAAGCAGCTTGACAAAGTTAACCATGGCAGACAATGAATTGACTGGACCAGTTCCGACCACTATTGGAAGAATGAAAAAATTGCAAGGTCTAAGTTTCAGCAACAACAGGTTAGAAAGGTCGATCCCAAATGAGATATGTTAGCTAAGCTACTTGTATATTTTATCTTTGCATCATAACAAACTTGTTGGAAGTATACCTGCTTGCTTGGGTAATATGACCTCCATGAGAACTTTACATTAGGGAGCAAACAATTTAGCTTTTCCAATACCCTCATCCTTCTGGAACCTTAAAGATATCTTGCGTGTAAACTTGTCATCAAATTCACTAAGTGGTCAGCTACCATTATCCATTGGGAATCTGAAGGTTATTGCGATGATAGAGTTGTCAAACAATAACTTCTCAGGTGCTATCCCAAGCACCCTGGGCAGCCTCCAAAACCTTAGATATCTTTCCTTAGCATATAACACATTTCAAGGCCCAATCCCAGAATCATTTGGAAACTTGATTAGTATGGAATTCTTGGATCTATCAAGTAACATCCTGTCTGGAGAGATTCCCAAGTCTATCGAGAAGCTCAAGTCTCTCAAAAAACTGAATGTCTCTTTCAATGCATTACAAGGAGAAATTCCTGATGGAGGGCCTTTAAAGAATTTTCCAGTTGAGTCGTTTTTAGGAAATAAGGGACTTTGCAGTGCATGGCGGCCCCGGTTTCCGAAGTGCAAGAATATTTCTTCAGAAGGAGAGAATACTTCAGCTGTGCACTTACTGAAATACATTCTTCCAACGAGTATATCACTAATGCTTGCTGCTTCCTTTATATTTGTCTGGCTGAAATGCCGGAAACCAAGCATTAAACTACAAAGTGAGGAAGATGATATAGTTTTGGCCACATGGAGAAGAATTTCTTATCAAGAACTTCTACAAGCCACAGATGGATTTTGCGACAGCAATTTACTCGGTGTAGGAGGTTTTGGTTCTGTGTATAAAGGGACATTTCCTCATGGAATGGAAGTTGCAGTGAAAGTTTTCAACATGCAACAAGAAAAAGCACTATAAAGAGTTTTTATGCAGAATGTGAAGTACTGAGCACTATCCACCATCGAATTCTTGTCAAAATTGTCAGCACTTGCTCTAATCTTGACTTCAAAGCATTGATACTGGAATACATGCCCAACGGGAGCCTCGAGAAGTGGTTGTATTCCATAATTATTGTTTGGATATTGTGCGGAGGCTGAACATCATGATTGATGTTGCATCAGCATTGGATTATCTACACCACGGTTTTTCCAGTCCCATTGTCCATTGTGATTTGAAGCCAAGCAATGTATTGCTAGACTCAACAATGACTGCACATGTATCTGATTTAGGAATTGCCAAACTCTTGGGGGATGAGGATTCTATGGTACAAACAAAAACCTTGGCCACTGTTGGGTATATGGAATGTCTAAGGTCTTAATACAAGTTCCCATTTTGATCCCAAAAAATTATGTTTTTGGTAAGTACTTCTCTTAACTTTGCACTGCCTTCTTTCCCTGATTGAATTATGGACAGAGTATGGCTTAGAAGGGATTGTTTCCACAAGTGGGGATGTATACAGCTTTGGTATACTGCTGATCGAGACATTTACAAGAAAGAAGCCAACTGATGAAATGTTTGGGGAAGGAATGAGTTTGAAAGACTATGTAAACAAAGCATTACCTGATTCCGTAGCAACAATTGTAGATAAACATCTGCTGTCAGAGGAAGAACATCCTTCAGCTAAGATAAAGTGCATATCATCCATTTTCACATTGGCTATGGACTGTGTGGTCGAATTTCCTGAGAAAAGACCTGACATGACAGAAGTCCTTGCCACCCTGAGGAATATCAGAACTAGATATGTAGCTAATAAGGTAAGGATTTTGCTTCCAAAAGTCATAAAGTACACTAATAATATCTTTGTTTCCAGTTTCATAGAGTAACTGCTGGCTTATCAATTATATTGATGATGTTAGCTAGTAATGCATTCTTTTTTTACAATGTGTCAACAGGACCCTCAATTGCCAAGGTCAGGTGGGCACTCGCGCTAGTTCACTCTTTTTTGTTCTGAATCAAAAATTTAAAGAGGCAACTATAAGCGGACTTATGAAGATGGCATTACCATCAGGGGCGGAGCCAGGATTATTTTTGGGGGGGGGGGGGGGGCAAGCATAAATTTGTATTTTTAAATATAAAATATCAAAATTAAAAAATTAACCTATGATCAAGATTGATAAAGAAAACTAACCTTGCCGAAATATGATTCAATTTGAAGCATTGTAGCAACCACACGATATGCTCTCCATTGAGAATTATCATTCAATTTGAAATATGATAACAACAAAAGGATGTGCTTCCATTAAGAATGCATCACCAACATAGCACAAAAGAAGACTATAGATAAGATGATTTAGCAACAAAAAATAGTTACTCCAATCTTTAATGATGAAACTGTCACTTGATGATGAAACTGAAGCAAAGATATAATAGGGGAAGTAGTCTAATTTCACCTAACCAAAAAAAAAAATCAAATTATAAATAAAATTTTAAGCAATTTAGACAAAACAAATTATTTGTAAGGCAAATTAACTGAAACTTACTTCATATCCTAAGTTGTGCTCGACGATGCTTCATTGAATAGAAATCATCTATAATCATATCAGTTGTAAAGCTCTCTGCAATTTCCTTCTCGATGTACATGAGCATATAATCTTTGAGAAAATCATCTTCCATTTTGCTACGAAG
>JAKUCV010002672.1:133107-172254 GCA_028386065.3 Turnera subulata | reverse complement strand
TGTGGGAAATGGAGCAAGAGTTGCTGCATTAGCCGTAGGAACTTACTATCTTACCTTACCGAGTGGTTTGGTTTAGAACTAGACAATTGTTATTATGTACCAACCATAAGCAGGAATTTGATTTCTGTTTCTTGTCTTGACAAGAAAGGCTTTTCATTTGTGATAAAGGACAATTGTTGTTCTATTTATTTCAATGATGTTTATTTTGGTGGTGCGTATTTAAGCAATGGTTTGTATGTTCTTAACCTAGAAACCGCGATCTATAACATTAATACGAAGAAGGTTAGATTAAACGATTCTAATGAAACCTACCTTTGGCATTGTCGATTGGGCCATATAAACGAGACTCGTATATCTAAACTCCATAAAGATGGACTTTTAGGCTCATTTGATTTTGAATCATTTGAGACATGTGAGTCATGTTTGTTAGGCAAGATGACGAAGGCTCCTTTTACCGGTAAAGGTGAAAGAGCTTCGGACTTGTTAGGTCTTATACATAGTGATGTATGAGGATCTATGTCGACACAAGCTAGAGGTGGATTTCAATACTTCATTACATTTACTGACGATTTCAGTAGGTATGGCTATGTGTATCTAATGAAACACAAGTCAGAATTGTAACAGCCCGGGTAAAAATTTTGGATTTTTACCGGGACTGTAAAAGTCTTCTTACTGTGATTTACTGTTGAATTAATCTTGGGTAATTAATTCAAGGTAAATCGGGCGTTGTTTTTCGAAACCGAGGCTTTCCCCGCGCTCGAGATTTTTCTGTGGATTTTTCGGACCTAAGTCGGTATTTTTCGGGTCCCGGAATCCTCAAAAAAATCACACCGGAAGATAACTAAGGGGGTATCAGTTATTTTCTGGTCCGGACTGGACTCGCTCCGTAATGCAGACAAGCTGCATTATTGATTGTCACAGGTGTAACAGTATTCACGTTCTATAAAAAGAAAGCAGAGAGAAAACAAATATCAGAAAATTGAAAAAAATGAAAAAAAAAGAAACAAAATCAGAAAATTGAAAAAAATAAAAAAAAGAAAGAAGAAGGGGATGAACAGTGTCGTCACCCCAGGTCGCCCTGCTACTGTATACGTCGAGGAGTTCCGCGCCGCTGCACGCCACATTGCCACCACCAGCACGCTCGCCGTGTCGTCACGACCTCGACGCCGCCCTCCCCGTCGTCTTCCGCCTGCCGACACGCCGCAGACCCGTGGATCTGCCTTCCTGCCTTGTTGCTGCCGCACCTTTCACCGCCACCTGCAGCCGCCTGTACTAGCGACATCGCCCTCGCCTCGCGACGCCTGCACCGTTGCTGCTGCTCGCGCTCGCCGCGCCTGTCGCCGCCGCAGCTGCTTAACCCGCCAAGGTTGGGATATCGGGCAGTTTCCCGAGGAGCCGGCGTCGGACCGGTCATTGTCTCCGGAGTTGAGTAATCGGCCAAGGTGAGGATGGATTTCCTTCAATATATACCTGTATTACTCGGTTATCATGTTTGGAGATTATTGCTCTATTGGTTGTTGCATTTGCTGTGTTTTGGTTCGGGATGTTTATCCCAGTATGTTGATTTGGTTTTTGGGATGTTTATCCCCGTGCGTCGGGTTTTGAATATTTATTTTCGTGTCTTGACCATAAGTATAATGGAATAAATGATAAAATGTGATAAGGATGTCGATCCTTGATTTTGGATAGGGATGTCTATCCCGGTATTTTGGTTAGGGATGTTGATCCCTGTGATTTGATTTTGATGACGATAATATAATTGTCACGTGGTAAGTAGTGGTACGACTCGATGGTTTAAGACTGTTTTGTGGTGGCCATGACCTGGGTTACTTGTGATAAGCATGTCTATGCTTGGGATGTCTATCCTGTGATTATTTTTGGGGTGTCGATCCCTGGGTTCTCTGGATTTGGTCTGGAACCCGAAATATGTTGATAACCAGGTCTTATCTCTAGCTTATCCGTGACGGGCCCGGAAAGATAAAATTGGAAAGTTGGAATTTATCTGAGTCTTTTCGGTCTTGGACCGGTTTTGGGTCTTGTCTTTTGGTTTGGTGGTTTTTACTTGTTTTCGACTTGAGTAATTTTTGGTGTGCATATTGATTGTCTATCCTTCGTCGGTGAGCACTTCGGACTCACCCCTCACCTGCGGGCTTTCATCCCCGTAGGATGAGTTATTTTTGGTACAGGATTGGTGCATTCCAGACAGCCTACGACATTATCCCTTGGACAGGACTTGGATCCATAGTTTGCATCAGTGTCGCATACAGTGTTTTGTGAGTTATTAAGTCTTCTGCTGTGCATTATTTTTACTATTGTTAGGCCATTGGGCCGGTTATGATGATTATTGTTGTTTTATTTTGGGCTGTTGAGCCCGTGTTCCTGTTGTATACACTGTATGCTGGGCTTTGTATGGTTGGGTCGTCACAGTTCCGGCACGTGTTTACTGTGTACGGTAAATACAGGTCGGGTCGTTTCATTTTGGTAGCGGAGCGGGCGTTAGGTCTTGTTGGGCAGTCCTTGTGTGTTTGTTGTCCTTGTTTGCATAGTTCGCTCCATTTGTTTATTATTTTATATCATTTAGTTAGTGCATCATGGATCTAGTCAAGGGACGCTAGCTGTCACAGAACATTCACATAAGAGGTAATGATGCCATAAATAAGCGGAAATATAAATATTAGTAATAATACTAATATTTTCATTACAAACAGAAATATTACATTGATATTTTAAAAAAGAAATACATTCATCGCCTTGGAACGACGTTGACCCTGAAGCTGTTGGGGTCATTGTTGATGTTGACTTGGATGCTGTCGCTCCACGAGAACCACATGCCGCCTGCGTTGTTCTGGCCGGGAAGCTCGAACCGGTTTGCTTGAGGGAACCGGAGTGGGATGAGACCGTGAACGTCTTCAGGTTGCCACTGGGTCTCCGTAAGAAGAACCATGTTTGGTTTGTACTGGTTCTTTAGGTCCCTCAGGGTACGCGAGAACTGCTGGGAACGCCTAGCGACTCCTCTGCAGTTCCATACCAGAAGTCGGGCCTTCAGCCAAGTTACGGGCAGACGAGTGGCTCTGGGCATGCTCTGGGCCGTCATCAAGAGCTGATAGTAGGTGCCTTGCTCCAGGAAATGGCAAGTGGACTCTAGGTTGAACTCCTGAAGTCTTTCAGAGATGAAAAACATGACGGAGTTTGTCGAGCCGTAGTAGGAGGTCCTCAGAGTGCCTTGGTCCTCTAGGAAGAACGTCTCTTCCATGGGAGTGATAAAGAACCTCGATAAGTAGAGCTCGTCGACGAAGACCAGGCATGGCATTCTGCCAAGCTCGTTCGGTAGTTCTTCTGGGCGCTCGTTGATCATACTGTAGGCCAGTCGGTTCCTTTTGCCTAGATTGGCACCTTTGACGAAGAAGACGGATGAGGGAGCAGGCATGTTGTTTCGGACGCTTTGGTGTTTTAATTTTCTGAGTATGGTAGTTTCTTTTGGCTTAGCGTTCTGTTGCTTTAAAATGCTTTTGATGATTTACACCTCACCGCTCCGTCTTTTATACTCATATGGGGAGCGTGATTACTGTTTTCGATTTTCAAGATTTTCTTTTTGAAAATTTTGCCGTTGCTTCATTTATTGTTCGTTACTTTATACGTTTTTCGGGCTTTAAATGCCAGTGTTTTTCAGCCCTTTTCTATCCCGCGATTTTCTTTCGCCCTGGCTACTTTGTCCTTTCTTTTCACGGTTTTTCTATATTTTCCTGCATCTTTTATCACATGCTTCCGTGACTGTTGAGGCTAGATTGATGGGACCATACCTCGAGTAGAGTGCATGTGTGACAAGCTTACACCTGTTCGGACATCTTGGAGGGATACAAGACTTGACAGATGTTTTTGGCTCATGCGGAATTTGTAAACAAGTGGGAACGTTTCTTTCGAGGGAACCGACATCACCCTTAGTTGTACGTGTTACGTTTCTCGGGATCGGGGATGGTTACGATCG
The DNA here is from genome assembly GCA_028386065.3 of Turnera subulata. Taxonomy (NCBI): domain Eukaryota; kingdom Viridiplantae; phylum Streptophyta; class Magnoliopsida; order Malpighiales; family Passifloraceae; genus Turnera; species Turnera subulata. The sequence continues at coordinate 168,269 of JAKUCV010002672.1, read as the reverse complement.
ATCTAGAGCGCCGAGCATGGAAACATGTTTTTGTTCTAATTTCTTTATGTTTTGACTTTGTTAAACGAGTTTTGTTTTTAATCTCTTTAGGTTTGATTTTATTTTTCCTTCTTGATGATTTTGTTTTGCTTTTAAATATTTTGCTTTTCTGTTGAACATGAGATTTTCATAACTATAAAAAGAGTTTTGTTTTGAAAAAGAAAACTTCTTTTATTAACTCATAATAGTTTCACAACAGAGAAGAAGTACTCTAAGGAGTTACTTGCTTCTCAAGATCTTTTACAAGCTTTTGTACGTTCTTCACGTGAGGGAAGAGCTCCGCGCACGCCAGTTCTATCTGCATCACCGCCGAGCTGATCTTCTTCAGTGAGACGTTCAACTGCGTCAGAGTCTGCTGCGGAGTGCTGCTTTCGGCAGTTCCCTTGCCCTTCTTATCCTCAGCTTCTTTGGGAGCACGCTTCTTTCGCCATTTGCTGGAGACGACCATGTGTTCCTTCAGGCCGATGATGTTGGTTTTGAACCGCTTCTTGGGAGGTTCTTCATCGGAGCTTGTCGGGAAGGCAGTGCCACCGATGTAGCTGTTGTTCTCGGAGTCTGAGGTCGTTCGAGATCGGATTGGAGAGTCCATGGCTGGGTGTGAGTTTGCCAGTCATGAGGTTTGGTTTTTATAGAGAATGAGATGTCGCTTAAGGGTATAAGCGGTATCTCATGTTGAGTTTGGACACCTGGCAGAGTGTGCCAGAAGCTTACCGTGGTAGGATCCACGGATAAGACGAAATTTTGGGGACGAAATTCTTTTTAAGGTGGGTAGACTGTAACAGCCCGGGTAAAAATTTTGGATTTTTACCGGGACTGTAAAAGTCTTCTTACCTTGATTTACTATTGAATTAATCTTGGGTAATTAATTCAAGGTAAATCGGGTGTCGTTTTTCGAAACCGAGGCTTTCCCCGCGCTCGAGATTTTTCCGTGGATTTTATTTTTCGGGTCCCGGAATCCTCAGAAAAATCACACCGGAAAATAACTAAGGGGGTATCAGTTATTTTCTGGTCCGGACCGGACTCGCTCCGTAATGCAGACAAGCTGCATTATTGATTGTCACAGGTGTAACAGTATTCACGTTCTATAAAAAGAAAGCAGAGGAAGAAAGGAAGAGGAGAGGAAGAGGAGAAGAAAAAGAAAAAGAGAGAAAAGAAAAAAAAGAGGGAAAGAAAAAAAAAAGAGGAAAAAAAGAAAAGAAGAGAGGAAAAAAAACAGAAAAATAGAAATAAAACAGAGAGAGAGAGAGAAAAAGAAAAACAATGTATAAGGAAAAAAAAAGAAACAAAATAAGAAAGTTGAAAAAAATAAAAAAAAAAAGAAACAAAAACAGAAAATTGAAAAAAAAAGAAGGGGAAGAACAGTGTCGTCACCCCAGGTCGCCCTGCTACTGTATACGTCGAGGAGTTCCGCGCCGCTGCACGCCACACCGCCGCCACCAGCATGCTTGCCGTGTCGTCGCGACGTCGACGCAGCCCTCACCGTCGTCCTCCGCCTGCCGACACGCCGTGATGCGCCGTAGACCCGTCGGCAGACCCGTGGATTGGACCGACCCACATAAGAACGCTACATGGAACGTTATATGTTTGTCGATAGCGGTTCTTATATGTATTGTCGTTAGACCTGAGATCATCAAGGTTCCCAACATATGAGTCGTATACTTTGATATTACTCTTGGCTATTTCGTAAATGAGTAGACCTTAGTGTAATCATTGGGTATATGATAAATGTGTAGTGGGTTTTGTATGATCCAGAGGGGATTCGTCCAACCCATATAACGGGTATATTATCGGATGGTTTCTTGATAGAGTTGAACTGTAAATGCATGGCCATGCTCGGATTATGATATGGTGATATGATAGGTATCCGTTTTACGCGGTTAACTCGAGGATCAAGAAACCCAGATTGAATGTATGCGAGATTGACATATTCCATGTCTCGTGTTTAATCTTGATAATGGGACGAAGGGACGATGACATGTTTAGGAGGCATATGAATCAGTACTGATCTTGTCGTTCGGGTAGCAATGATGTGTTGCTGGACGCCGCTCTTTGCTTATAATTATAAATGAGTTTACAATTATTGCCAGACGTTACAAGTGCCTACAGGGTCACACATTTAGAGCGTTGATTCGAGCTAGTGGTTGAACCATGGTTGGACCGTGGTTGAACCAAGTATTTGAGCTTGTGGTTGGACCATGGTTGGACCGTGGTTGGACCGTGGTCGTTTTGGGCTGGTTTGGTTCACTAAATGTCTGGTTTATTGAACCATAATTAGTGCCATGTGATGTGTAATCCCACCAAGAGTTAGTGTAGACATGATTAGCTAAAAGCTAATCATGTTGGCCAAAGGTGTTGGCCACTTTGTCTCTTGCTTTTGTGAGTGGGATTTGATTAAGCATAATCTGATTATGCTTTGTGGATTCATCACTTGAGTCTGAAATTTTTCAGAGGATTGATCCTTGAGAGTTCTTATTTGTTTCAGACCGTACACACCTTCTTTGAGAAAGAAGAAAATACCACAACCTCTAGCTTCCGAAACCTGCTGCTAGCACATCAGTTCGGGGGTGCTCGGGTTGGTAATCGTGTGACGATTCCAACTAGTTATCACGATTCGTGTGGATACCGTGGAGGGGCGGGAATGCTGTCCCGCTCTTGCTGATTCGGATCATCAGTTGAATGAAAGACCTCAAGTTATTCGGTTTACTCTGTTTCACATGGATCCTCCATGAGTACCGAGATTTCCATTGTGCATTTGGTTGCATTTGATTGTCAAATTGCATGACCCGGTTACTTACAGTGGTGGGTGCAGCAATGTCGGCGGTGGTTCTGCAGCAGTGGTGATGGAGGGGGTAGGGGAGGATTGGGGAGATGTTGGGGGTGTGGAATAAGGTTGTGTGGTGGTGGTCTCGCCGGAAGTGGCGGCGGTGGTGGGTGTGGTAGAGGTGTCGGCCATGGTGGATTGGTTGTGTGAATTTGGGGATTTAGGAATTTAAGAAGGTGGACAGTGCGGGTGTGAGGAGAGAGAGAGAGTTGGTGGTATGTTTAATAGAGTGTGGAGAGGAAGAGGAGGGGGGGGGGGTGGCATGTCGGTTCGGGAAAAGGCGTGGGGTGTTTGTGTGTTTTGGGGAAGTGGAGAAATTTGAGGGAAGGTGGATGGAGGTAATGAGGGAAGAAAACCAACCGTTATAAAGTAGTGCTCCCCAAATTTATGCCCCCAAAAAGTTTTGCCCAGGAAGTCACTGGTGCCGGAAAGTTCAGCCTGCTGGTGAAAATTGGCCTTGCTCCCCAAACTTATATTTTGGCGCGAACTTTCATGATATGTAGAATGCATGGATACAAGGACATGATGGACATTTGTCACACAAAGCGTATGATGCACACAACAAGACATGCAGGGAGCAGAAAATAAAAGAGGAGTTTAGCGCGCTTCTCTAGATGTGATGTCGATGTGCCAACAGTGCATGCTGTATATATTCATGCCCTTGTCTTTATGGTGTTTGTCTGGATTTTCTATTTTTTATGGCTGTAAAAAAAAAGAAATCAAAACAAAACAAAATAATGGGATGCATGAAAAATTTAAAACTTACCCCCGGGTTGCCTCCCGAGTAGCGCTTCTTTTACGTCTTGTAGCTGGACACAAAGCAGGTCACTCAGCAGCGGGCGCTGCTAGTGAAGCAACAATCGACTCATCAATTGGAGCATTGGGAAAATAATGCTTAAGTCGCTAGTGGTTAACTTTGAAAGGGGGATGGTCTCCCTTCTGGATTTCAATAGCTCCATGTGGAAAAACTGTCACCACCATGTATGGTCCTGTCCAGCTTCAGCCGAGAATTGAACAACAGCACCTGTTCACCCTCCCTCAACTGCCTCCTGAGGATATTGCTATCATGCCACCTCTTGGACCTTTCCTTGTAAATTTTATTGGTTATAGGCCTCAAGGCGGATATCTTCAATCTCATTGAGTTGGAGCTGCCTGGCAGCGCCTGCTGCCTTGTCATCAAAATTGAAGGCCTTGGTTGCCCAGTATGCTCTATGCTTCAGCTCCACTGGCAAGTGACAAGATTTTCCATACACCAATCTGTAAGGGGTTGTGCCAATAGTGGTTTTATAGGCCATCCTATATGCCCACAGCGCGTCTTCCAACTTCATAGATCAACCCTTACGGGTGGTGCTAACTGTCTTCTCCAGGATACGCTTGATCTCCCTATTAGAAACCTCAACTTGGTCACTGGTCTGAGGGTAGGGTGTTGCAACACGATGTGTGACCCCGTAGTGCTTCAACAGCGTGGCAAAAAGCCGATTGCAGAAGTGAGATCCTCCATCACTAATGATAATACGTGGAACTCCAAACCGAGTGAATATATTCTTCTTTAAGAACCCGGTTACCACTGGGCCATCATTAGTCGGAGAGGCTATGGATTCTACCCACTTGGTGACATAGTCGACAGCCACCAGGATGTACTGGTGAGAGTGAGAAGAGGGAAAATGACCCATAAAGTCGATCCCCTACACATAAAATGGCTCTGTGAACAACAGCCCCTGCTGTGGACCCTCATGTTGATGGGATATGTTACCAGTGCGCTGGCAGCGGTCACAGGATTGCACAAACTCTCTTGTATTCTTGAAAATAGTAGACCAAAAGAAACCTGAATGTAGAACTTTGATGGCTGTCTTCTGAGCTCCATAATGGCCGCCATATGGCATTTGGTGGCAGCTAGCAATGAGAGTTTTGTGTGACTCCTCAGGAAGGCATTTACGGATAAGGCCATCTCCACAGCGCTTGAACAAGTCGGGCTCATCATAGTAGTGGTGCTTGATATCAAACAGAAATTTTTTCTTTTGATGATAGCTGATATCAGGTGGAAACATTTCACATACAATATAGTTCCATAGGGTGCATACCTTGGGTAATCTCGGTTGAAAACATCGGCAATGTCCCTGGTTGCCCAAACAGTGCGCAGTCCGGCACTAAATACTTATCTGGCAGCTGATCATTGATAGGAGGTGCATCCAGTGGTGAATAATCCTAGTTTAGGTCAATTCTAGAGAGGTGATCTACCACAACATTCTTTGTACCCTTCTTATCAACAATCTCCAAGTCAAACTCTTGTAGGAGTAGTCTCCAGCGAATAAGGCGGGGCTTGGCTTCCTTCTTGGTCAAGAGGTATCTCAAGGCAGCATGATCAGTATGGACAATCACCTTTGACCCAAGAAGATAAGACCGAAAGAATGGTCAAGGCATCAAAGCCTGTTGATTTTACACACATGATTTTGATAATAAAAGTTTGTCTTTGAGGTTTTTATTGATTGAGTGATTTAATCTTTTGAGAGAGTGATTCTCTTGTTTTTTATTTCAGGGATTTTGTTTACTTATCAAGTAATTAATTTGCTTGTGGCGTTGTAAGACTGCTAGTGATTATTACTCTATTGTTGCCTAACAACTTTGTTTTTTTTTTTGAGGTGATAGAGGTAGTTGGTGAAACCCTTTGGTAGTGTTGGGTTAAGATTTCTGATCTTGGTGACTCGATTGATTAGGAGGTGCTATCCAGCTTTGTTCTGGTAGTGTTGCCGTATCATCTTGGTAGTGGAGCTAGGTATCTATTCAACTATGTATCCATTTACTTTCTGCAATTTAGTTTTTGTTCTTTGTGTGTTCTTTGTGTCGCCGAAATATATATATAAAAAAAGATTTCAATTTGTTTTTCTTTTATTATTACCTTAGTAGATTTGTGTTATCAAAATATTAAAAAAAAAGATTGATTGCGATTTGGTCTTGTGAGTAGTCGACTTGGAAAATTTTGGAGTTTATTGAGTTTTTTGTTGTTCAAATCGACTATTGGCATCAAATTTTTTTTTAAAAAAAGATTGAAGGAGTTGGGAAATTCGACACTTAAATTGATTTGCAGGAATTGTTGCTTGACTAGGGATACTTTCCGCGGGTTGTTAGGATATCTGGTTGAGAACAATAAGTGTAAGAGAAATGAAAAAAAATGCTTAAGTAAGGGAATTCTATTCAATTTTGTATATCAAGAAGTCTTACTCGAATTTACAAATTCCTGGGAGGAAACTGCCCGAACCCTGATTAGCCGTATCGAGGTGCACTAGTTCTTCATCTGCTTGGGGAAAATTCTTATCCTCGTCAGCCTGAGGATGATCCTCATCATCCTTCGGTCGAACCTTAATAGTGAGAGTTATATATCTTATGATCGCGGACCCATATATATGAAAAGAGTCCATTCAAGACAGGATCTCAAACATCTGCTGGCTTATTGATGACATTCTCTCCTACCTGTCTTCTGGCCGTGGAGTCAAGATGAAACAAAGGCTAAGCTGGTGATTTCTTTGTTTCTGCTTTATTTGCTGTGTTTTCTTTCCACCTTTTGCAATTGGGTGATTTTTGTTTCTTATCATTCAATTACTGCAGAAATCTTCACAAACAAGTTCCTTGTTCTTTGTGTGTGACTATCTTTCTGTCTTGGAGTTTATTTGCGTCTAGAATTGCAATCTACTTTTTCTTGTTAGGTTATCTTTGACTCTTCTTGAAGTGCTGCAGGTTTGTTTGTTATTTGGTAAAGCATTACTGGTCCCAGAGAATAAACACATTGAGATTTCAAAAGAAGTAAAAGGCGAATGTTACATCCATTGCCAAAAAGGAATAAACACGAGTGTATACACGTGAGGATTTGTTATTACTAACAAACTTTTGCAAGTTTACATCATGTCAAATACCAGTAGCAGTGAGGGTGATCAGGCTGCGATGGCAGCTCAGCTTAAGGAGTATTTTGACCGTTTGGAGGTACAGATTCAAGCGGTTAATGATGGCCTGAGGAGACTAATGATGGCCTGAGGAGACTAATGTCAAGCTAGATCGACAAGGGAGAGATTTGGATGCTCAAATGGAAAGACAAGAAAGGGCAGTCCAAGAGCTTTCTGAGAGCATTGTCCCACCTAGAGCTAGAGGGGATGCCGACCGAGCTTGGGCAAAGGAAGAAGCTAAATTGGAGGAACAATTTGACGAAGTTAACCAGAGAGCTCCTGCTGGAAGAGGGCATGGTGATGGAGGCCGAGGAGGTGGCACAGTGAAGTATAGGCCAAGAATCTATGACCGTCCAATTTACAATAGAGAAGAGGGAGTTGTGCGCAAAGACAGAGATATTGGCACTATCAAGATGAAGATTCCAGCCTTTTATCGTACCAGTGATCCGAAAGTTTACTTGGACTGGTACAAGATGTGGAAGCTATTTTTGATTGCCATCGATATTCCGAGGAGAAGAAGGTCAAGCTTGTTGTGGTAGATTTCAAAGATTATGCTAAGTTTTGGTGGCACAAGCTTGTCTCCAATAGAAGAAGATATGGAGAGTCGGAGATAGAGACATGGGCAGAGATGAAGAGGATAATGAAGAAGAGATTTGTTCCTGCCTCTCATCAGTGGGAGTTACTCCATAAACTCCACGCGACCAAGCAGGGTACCAATAGTATAGATGAGTACTGGAAGGCGCTTGAGATGGCAACGAATCAAGTAGGAGTTAAAAAGGATGAGGACAACACAATGCCAAGGTTCTTTTATCCTTTAAATCAAGATATTGCTAATGCTCTTGAATTGCAGCATTATGCCGAGATCGATGAGATGGTGGCTGTGGCTTCCAAGAATGAGAAGCAATTCAAGTTTTCAAAGATGGGGAGGATAACAAGCTGTACAAGTTGGAGTGCCAGTGCCAAATACTCCAAACAAGAGGTGGGAAGCTCATGTAAGCCTATTATGGACACACCAAAGTCGGCTCCATGGAGAGGTAAGGAGGAATGGAAATCGACTGATTCCAAGACCCCTAATGTGCCTTCTAAACCTATTGAGAAGCACAGGAACATCAAGTGTTTTAGATGCATGGGGATGGGGCATTATGCAAAACAATGCCCAAACAAGAAGGTGATGCTTACTACTGAGTATGGAGAGGTATATTCTGATGAGGAAGCTGATGATTCTGCTATTGCTAATATGTCACCACTGGAGGATGCGGGCGCTGAGAGTAAGGAAGAGGAAGAAGACATCCTTCAGGGAAGAGCGCTATTTGTCACAAGGCGAGCATTGGATGCTCAAGTGAAGGAGGAAGAGATCGAACAAAGGGAGAATATTTTCCACACTAAATGCTTGGTTAATGACAAGGTTTGTAGCTTGATCATTGATAAAAGAAGCTGCACCAATCTGCTGAGCTCCATGTTGGTGGATCGCATGGGGTTGGAGTGGCAAAGACATCCAAAACTAGACCTGGCAATTCGTGTTGTCGTGTCGGGTTCGTGTCGGGTTGAACAGGTAATCGGGTTCCAAATCTTCAACCCGACCCGACCCATTTAATAATCGTGTCGTGTCGTGTCCAACCTGTTTATTATCGTGTCGGGTTCGGGTTGACCCGCGGGTTACCTATTAAGTCTAACAAGCCTAAAAATTAGTTTGAAATTTTTTTATTTTGCGTATTTTTTTAGCAATAGGTATATAATTAGATTTTCTCATATATTAAAGAAAATTATAAATTGTAGAATCATAATATAATAATATTTTAAAGCATTTATAGAAATATTTTTGGATAATTTTAATAACTTTAGCCTTAAATATTGAATAAGTCTTATATTAAATCAATAAAATATCAGTACCCTAAATATAATCGGGTCACAAACAGGTACCTATCGGGTTGGCGGGTCAACCCGCGACCTGACCTGCTAATTTTCGTGTCGTGTCGGGTCGACCCATTTAACTAAACGGGTTGAAAATCTCTGATCTATACCTGCTAATTTCGTGTCGGGTTCGTGTCGGGTTGTCGTGTCACTACCCGTTTTGCCAGGTCTATCCAAAACCCTACAAGCTATAATGGTTGAATGACATGGTTGAAGTTAGAGTGAACAAGTAGGATCTTCTTTCTTTCTCTATTGGAAAATATTCTCGCTCAATTTTATGTGATGTTGTACTTATGCAGGCAAGTCATATCTTGCTAGGGAGACCCTAGCAATACGATAGAAGGGTTGTGCATGCTGGATTCAGAAATAAGTGCTTATTCACATGGGAGATAGGAAGGTGTTTTTTACTCCATTGATTCCACAAGAAATGTATCATGATCAAATGCATATGAAGAGGAGTGTGGAGAAATGGCAAAGGGAGAAGGATGCCGAATTGGCTACCATTAGCGAGAAAAAGAGGATGACTAAGAGTCATGCAAAAGGTGAGGAAAAGAAAGAAAAAGAGAGTGAAAAACAATTGGTGCATGTCGATGTGAATACCCGACCCAAAATCACTTGGGCCTATTCACCTATTCCCCTCTTGACCTTCTTCCTCGGGCCAATTCCATGTCAATGGAGTCGCCACCCAAGTTTTATTAAGGATAAAATTTGGGAAAAATCTTTGTATGACTCCTTTAGACAACATGGTCATGGCGAACCAAAGATTTGGGATCAGGGGTTCGCCACGGATGGGAAGGTGTTAGGCACCCATCGGTGTTGGATCGAAACCTTGTGCAATTGCAAAGTACAAGTGTGCCTTGTGCAGGTGTGCAAGTGTGGAAAGTAAAGAGAAGGGGTGAAGAAAAAGATTTGCCTTGCATCCCATTGTGAAACCGAGACTACCTACGTACCGGAGTGACCGGGGTCAAAGCCACGTAGTTTTAAACATGGCATTAATCACCACTTACACCATCAAAAGCATCAGCATACAATCAGCTAGAATCACACAAGAAAGGATTAGTGTTACCTCTTGTAGCCCTCCTCTAGCTCCTTGAATTGGGTTGTGTTCTACACCCACCTTCTTGCCACTTCTAAGCTCAATGGTTGATCCTCTTCTTGATTCCTCCTTGTTGGGTTGTGTTCTACACCCACCTTCTTGCCACTTCCTCCTTGTGTAATCAATCAGTTATCCTCTTCTTTCTTTTTATCGAACCCCAATCCCCTTAATTCAGCTCTGATTTGATCTTACCACATAATTAACCCCTAATCAACCCAGAATCACTCTATTACCAGATTATTACTCCTCTTAATCATTCCATAACTGATTGATTACACATTAATACCCATTTTAAGCAAAATCATACCAAAAACACAATTACCAATTAAAGGGTGATTTGATCCTGATTTTCCATGAAAATCATAACCAAAATTAGTTTGCAAGTAAAGTGTTTATGGGCTAATTAAACTATGGAGAATCTTTTATCTTGGGCTCTTAAACCTATCCTTAACCCAAAAATAAATCATCTCAATATAATCGGGTTAAACACAAATAAATGGCCCAAGCAATGAAATAAAATATATTTTAGTATAAATAAACCTTTATATGTTGTGAATGGAATTTTTAATACGGTGATAAATGAAGGTGAAGGAGAGGAAGAAGAAGATGGAGCAGAGAAATTTTGGTTCCTCGGTTGTTCTTATCATTTCACAGGGCGAGATATATACAAATATATAGGGGAGGTAGGTGTCACAATACAATGACATACATCACGTTTTATAACACTCCCCCTTGGATGTCATTATATATTGGATAGAATACGCTTAGGGAGAACTGCCTCATTAAAAACATTACCAAAAAAACCCATTGAGATAAAAACTTGGTGAAGGAAAAAAGAGTGCAGTGCTTATTCTACTCCCCCTCATTTTGGCCTCTCTTGATTTCTTGATGTCATCACATGCCAATCTTCTTTGTCAACCTATGGTGACATTTCCAATGTAGATAGTATTATCTTCATAATTTGTCATTGGAGCATCATCCTTGCTATATGAATCATGAGTATGCAACATCATCAAACTTAGCTAAGCACAGTCTCGACTGACTTCGTGTATTTCTGCATTATTTGAAGTGGTAGCAACGATACTCTGTTTTGTACTTGCCATGATACTTCAGGTATCAGCTTGCGCTTTATGTGGATCAAATAAATAACCTGCATATGCAAAACAAACTGTATTCTTCTTGGACTCACAAGGTTAAAATAATTACATGTCCATTATACTTCAATATAATAGAGAGCTTCAGGCATTATGAAAAATTTAGAGCAAAGTGATATTTTGCTAACAAGTTTATGGCAAAGCTTCAAGTTTTATATTGCTAGCAAAGTAAATTGCACTTTGATAGGGTACTTCAGGACCAATCTAATTCTTTTATGAGATTTTTCATCTCAAATTCTTTCTTAAAATATAGCACGGCATTTGGAAGCTTCTTTAAGAGTTTCAATAATATTTTTATCACAAAAATAATGAAAAATACATATAGATATGAATCATCAACATAAGCAATAATAAATTCATGCATGTACTCATACTATACATACCCAAATTGGTTTAAACCATGTAAAGATCAATTTTAGTGTAATTTTGTACATTCTTAGGGAATTGGTTGCTTCAAGCAACTTGAATCTTTTAAGGATTCTCATGTATATGTCATGACTTATGGATCCACAGAAATAGGCTATAATAGCATCCATTAGATGCATTGCTAATTCTTTTCATATAATGCCAGACTTATCAAAAATAATTGCATCCACCACAGGGGAGTATATCTCCTCACAATTAATACCAGGTCGTTTGGGTAAAACCTTGTGCTACAAACCGTGCTTTATATCTCACTATTTATTTCCTTTTCCGCACAAATACCCATTTTATGACCGACCAATTTTACACCATTTGGTGTACGGACTACAGGTCCGAAAAATTTCTTGCTTCACAAGCGAGTTTAATACAGCCTTAATTATATCTCTCTATTTTGGCCAATCATTCTGCGTCTACATTCATCAACATGTGTAGGTTCATGATCCTCATTTTATTTAGCGCTATATTATAAATAAAAAAAGTATTCCGTCGACGGTTATTTTAGGTCGGTTCCATCTTATTCCTAACATTGTATAATTAATTGAGATCTCATCATATTCTTTTATTTCAGGTACCTGAGTTACTTTTAGAACTTTATTAATTGTGTCAGAAACCTCTTCTGTAGAATTTTCCTCTTCTTGAGGACTTCTAATTTGAACCTCTACCAGAAGTCTTATTTTCTCACTGGGGCCATCTTATATCTTTGCTCCTTTTTTTTCTCTATCGAGAATTTTTCTTTGGAACCGAGTATATTCTACGCTTCTGGCATACTTTAGATTCATTTGCATACTTTAATTGTTCTTCAGGAACATCAATTTTGAGCAGGAGCATTTGCAGCTGGTATATAATATATGGTCACACTTTTCAAATTAATATGTCTTGCAATTGACTTACTTATATTTTGCAAATGAATCATTTTTTTTTAAACTTCAGATTCACACAAATTCATTTGAGGATCAAAACTAGATATTGTCGTTTGAGGATCAAAACTAGATATTGATATGTATTTCAATAAACTATTGATCCAGCTGCTTATTTTCTCCCCCTTATGTTGGGTAAATTCTTTCATCAAATTAATAACCAACGTACCCAACATACACAACATATATTCCGAGTCTTCATTAAGGACCAATTTTACTATGCTGTGGTGGAGCATTATATACTGTACAACCAATGGTCCGAAGATGGGAGATACTAGGTTCGTGACCATGAACCAATTAAATGGGGAGATCTTATGATAACTTGTTGGCTTGATGCATACAAGTGCAGCTGCATGTAAAATACCATTTTCTCAAAAACGGTAATATCTCATTAGCAATGGTCTTGTAATCAATTGGAAATATTTAATGAACGATTCACCCAGATCGTTTTAGGTGTGAACATAAGCTACAGGATGTTCAACCATTATTTCCAATAATATACATTATGCACTGAAGAGATACACCAGTATTATCAAGACATATAGTCTTTATAAAATAATTAGGGTTGTGTACCCGTAATTGGCTTAATCATAATAAGCGCGCAATAAGCCAACTTGCGTCTAATAAGCACACAATAAACCATCTAGTCGATGCATCGATTAAAACAATAAAATTACCTAGATGGTTAACATGGCGGATTTATTAGTCTGCGTACATGTTCCTGAATTATTTCTAAAAACTTGCTGGTGATTCAAAGCCAACCTCATCATAGGAAGGCCAAACAATTAATTTGTTTTTCCGCTGTGACGCCCTGGATTTTCATAATTTAAATTTATGGAATTTTCAGAATCTTTAATCCAATTTTGCCCTTGAGGAATTTCCGGATTTTTGGACCAGGGAAATAAATTATTTTACCTTGGTTATATCAGAATTAAGTGGTTTGTAGGTCGGGTACGGCTTTCGTTGGAGATAAAACAAGTTTCGGGAGGAAACGCGGGGTTTACCGTAGTTCTGGTTAAAACTACGTCGTTTTGAGTTTGAAAAAAAATGGGGGGGTTGACTGAGCAGCCAAGGTTGACCGCGCCTAAGTGAACGACAAGTCGTTCACCTAGGCCAGCCAAACCCTAGCCGCCTCCCCCTCCTGCTTTTTTCTTTTCCCTTTTTTTTTTCTTTCTCCCTTCTTCCTTCTCTTTCTCTTCCGCCGCAGCCGACCCCCCCCCCCTCTCTCTCTCTCTCTCTCTCCCCCCCTCTCGTCATCATCTACACCTCATCCCCCTGTTCTCCACGCTCCCGACATCCTTCCTTTCCTTCAGGTCGCCGTCCGCCACATCGAAGAAGGAGACGCTTGGAGGTCTGGTGGCCGGTCCGTAGTTTGAGCTCGCCGCCGCCGTCTGGTAAGCGCCTCCTCTGGCTCACTCTTTCTTCTTCCTTTCTCTTCTTTCCGGCGACATGATGTTGCTCGGGTTGTTTTTTCTATTCGAGTTTTGGTTTTGTTTTGTTGTTGTTGGGTGTTGGATCGGTGGCGGGTTTGTGGTGGTTGTCGGACGTGCTCGGGGTGGCGGTTGTGCAGTGGTCTGGTGGGTTATTTTCGGCTGTGGTCGACGTTGGTTGCTACCGGCAGTGGTGTTGTGTTCGGGCAGGGGCTTGAGTGCTGCTGTTCCACGGATCCGGGTCGGAACGGTGGATATTCCGATAAGCATGCTAAGCCTTTTTCCTCCCCCTATTCGTTTTTATGGTGTATGTGTTGTTGAATTGGAGTTTCTGGGTTGTGGCAGTGCTGTTGTGGTTGTTTGGTGCTTTGGGTGAATTCTGTCGGCGAGGTTGATCGGAATCCGGCGAGGCTCGGGTATTTTTCGGCTAACAGAAATCTTCGCGGATTATTTACGGTATTTATTCCTGGGTTAAGACTCGGTTTTATTTGTACATAAACTAATGTTATCGGCACATGTACACTTAAACATTAAAGAAGTTAGTGGAATACCGAGAGCGGGCTGTGAGAGTGTGTGGCCGGAAATTTACCGACACGGGTAGAACCATAGGCCGGGAACATTTGGGCTCGAGAATGGCCTTATAATAGTATTTAGGAAAAACCTGGCCCAGGCCCAACTAACTGACTCTAAAGACCTTGGGACTTTGATGGACCTTAAGATATGGGCTTGAGGCCCAATGACTTAATTGGATAACCTTTGGACTTTGGTAACGGGCTTTAAGCCCAACTTTTTAATGGGCTTTAGGCCCGGGATTCGGTTTTGGACTAAGATGGGCTTTAGGCCCGGGAACTCGTTATGGACTTTAAGGAATGGACTCTAAGCCCAAATTCATAAATTGGGTTAGTTGCAGACTTGTAGAAGTGGGCTTTAGGCCCGAGAGGTTATTTTGAATTCAGATGGGCTTAAGCCCGGTTAACCCTAGATCCTTGTCTTTTGGAGTTTTTGTGAGGAGATATACCCTTTTGGGCTTAGACCCTGAAATTGCATAACCGGGTAGTTTGGGACAGGTTTCACTCAGTTGAGCATATAGGTATCATGCATGCACGGTTTCTTATAATTGCTTTGTAATTATTGTGTGTGCCGGTATTCAGGCACGGGCAATACCTCGGGAGTTGGAGGATCTGTCTTGGGGAAAGCTCCATAGGATAATCATCGTTGTGGTGACTTTATAAGTCTTTTTATGTTTGTATGCATGTGCTTGTTAGATTAGTTTGTTTGAGTTACATGCCTTGTTTGCTAACATGCTGTGATCTGTATTGTGTGCCTATGTGTTACTATTTGCCGGATGAGCATGACTTTAATTTGCTATGGGATATAACATGTGGTGTGGTTTGGGTGATCTGTGTGATGTGCTGTGGGTTGGAAACCCAGATGCTTGTTTAAGTTGATAATTCACACAACCTTGTTAAACCATAAGTTTTGGCACACATAAACTTTTGAGTTTGAATAAGAATGATATACTATAAAAGATATTCTACTGTGTGCTGATGACTGGTTGGTTCGAGCGGGAAGTGATACCCCTCGGGTTTGCATGCGGGATAGCATGGTATATGCGATTTAGCATATGGGTCTGTGATGACCGGTTTCTACCTCCCTCCTTCTACCTCCCCCTTTCTACCTCCCTCTTTCTCTCTCTCTCTCTCTCTCTCTCTATGGTTATATTTGGGCTTCATGCCTGGTTATATTGGGCTTACGCCTGGTTGTCTCATGAGACGGGACCGAGCTCGACGCACACAGTAGGGGGCCCTGAATAATAAATATAATAATAAAACTTAACACACAAACAGATGTAAACTATAAATTGATTGCTTATATGCTGTTGGCATGTTAGTACTGGTTATTGTGTGTTTGCTTACTTGTGCTTGTTTCTCTACTCTCCTTTCGAGCTTGCTTTGCACACCTACATAACTAGATTTATACTGCTCACTGAGTAGGCGACTCACATAATCGCCACCATTGTTTTTCAGACTCTTAGTTAGCGTGCTGTCTCTCTCTTCCTTTCCGGAGTACGGACGTAGTTATCCCAACAGGTAGCTGTGCTTCTTCTCCCGGTTGGATCCATAAAGCCGACTTGCATATCATTTTCTACTTTTGTTTTTATTTTATCCTTATCTTCCGCTGCATTGGATTTTGTTGAGAAGTCATTCTTGATTTTGTTTACATTGTCGGCGGGTTGCCGGCGTTTGACTCTCGATGTTATTTCGGCTGTTTGCCGGGTTGACTTATGGCTTGATAAGCCGGTTTACTCTTGTTCTTTATGACATCTCGGTTTTATAAGATTTTCAGATAATGTTTTGGTGTTGGATTTCGTGTCCCGGGTTTTAGGGGCATTTTGGTAAATTCCTTATGTTTAAGTATTTTATTTGTAAAATTGAGACACTGGTGTTTCAGCTTGGTAGCGGAGCAAGCTTCAGATTCTTGGTTTAAAAGTGTTTTAAACCTTGTTTTCAAAGTGATTTCTGTGTTTAAGCCTGTTTCCGGATTTATGAATTTAAAAGTGTTTAGACTCATTTGCATTCATATAGGCGTTGATATGGATCACCAGGGGCAGCACAATGCTGAGGATGACGCCGCTACTCATGTCTCCGACAATGTGTCGGTGATGTAGGTTCCCGTTGGTCAGGGGAACAATAATGCAGCAGGGAATGATGCTGCAGGTGGAGGAGAACAGAATGTAGTGCCACCCGTACCACCTGTTGTGGACCCAGCGTTTCAGCAGTATCAGGATTTCTTGCAGTGGCAACAGTTCCAGCAGTTTCAGCAGCAGCAGCAGGGTGCCCAACCGGTAGCACCTGCTGCAGTAGGTGGTATGGAGAGTGGTTACAAACATATGGATAAGTCAGTAGTTAAGGAGTTCTCGGGTGAGAAAGTCAGCGCAAAGGATTCCGATGATTGGTTCCGTCAGGTGGAGAATGTCCTGGAGAAGTTCGTGTGTCTGCCTGGGCACTGGGCACGGTTTGCTGCACACAAGTTCAAAGGATATGCATTGACATGGTGGCGTGGACTTATTGAGAACCTACCGAGGCCTGTGGAGATGCCGTGGGGGGATTTCAAGGGGAAATTCTACAAGGAATTTCTCACTGTTGGGTTCTTGGAGGAGCAGAAGAAGCAGTTTCTTGAGATGAAGTAGGGACTAGATGAGTCGGTATCAGCTTTCAGGATCCGGTTCAGCATCCTTCTCTCTTATGCTAGGGAGTTTGTGCCCGTTGAGGTGACTAAGTGTAGGCGGTTTGTTAACGGCTTACGTACAGAGTTGGCGTGAGCTATGGCTGGTGGATGGCACAAGACTTGGGAGGCAGTTTGTGAGCCTGCTTTAGATGCTGAGAGGGTGCAGTTGATTGGACTGGAGGCTCGGGCAGCCGAGCAGAAGAAGCAGTCATCTGCTCCTGTACAGAAGAGGCAGTATTCTGATGTCGGAGATGCAGACTATTCTGGTGGATAGGGTTCTTCTTACCGAGGTTCGAAGAAGTCCCGAGAGCAGAACTATCAGGGTGGACCAAGAAGATCCTTGGGAGGACGGTCCTTTCAGTCTGGATCTCAGGGACGGGGTTCCTCGGCACGATTCTCGGGTACATGCTGGTATTGCAATAAGCTGGGACACTAGAAGTCATCTTGTTACAAGTGGATTAAGGATAGTGGTGGCAGTGGTTCCCAGTATACAGTACAGAGTTCTGTGGCTAGTGGTGCTGTTTCTTCTGGTCCGAATAGGGGTAGCGGATAGCAGGGTCGAGTTCATGGGGGTTCTGGAGCTTCAAACCGTGGGGGTGCGACTCAGAGTGCTGCAGTTCCTAGGGTTTATGCCATCACCCGGGAGGAGGCTGCTGATGCCCTAGTGGTTATAGCAGGTAAATTTATAGTTTTCGGTCAGTTTGCACATGATTTAGTTGATCCAGGTTCAACACACTCTTTTGTATCACGTGCATTCATGACCACTCATAACATAGAGGATGATAATCTTAGTAGACCCCTGAGAGTCCGTTTACCCACTGGTGATATAGTAGTTGTTGATCGAGTTTGTAGAGCTGTATCGATAGAGTACAATAGTGAGAGTTTTCCTTTTGATCTTGCTGTCATGGACTTGGGAGAGTTTGATGTTATTTTAGGCATGGATTGGTTGTCCAGACACCAGCAGTAGTTGATTGTCGGGCCAGGGAGGTGTCTTTGTCTTCTCTATTGGGGCGTAGATTGGTGTTTGTTGGAGAACGAAGAGCCCTATCGGCGTGTTGTATCTCGGCCATCCAAACATTCAGGATGATCCGAGAGGGTTGTGATGCTTTTCTAGCTCATGTGATCGATTCTTCGGTACCAGTACCTGGAGTGGAGGATATTCCAATTGTTCGGGAGTTTCCTGATGTTTTTCCTGATGATCTACTTGGGTTGCCTCCCGAGCAGGAGGTGGAGTATACAGTTGACTTGATACCGGGAGTTGCACCTATTTCTATACCGCCCTACAGGATGGCTCCACCGGAACTTCAGGAGTTGAAGAATCAACTGGAGGAGTTACTGGTTTCATTAGACCGAGCATCTTACTTTGGGGTGCCCCGGTCTTGTTTGTGAAGAAGAAGGATGGCAGTATGCGGATGTGTGTGGGCTATAGGTAGTTGAACAAGGTGACTGTGAAGAACAAGTATCCTTTGCCTAGGATCAATGACTTGTTCGATCAATTGCAGGGTGCATCTGTATTCTCGAAGATTGACTTGCGATCTGGTTACCATCAGGTTCGGATTGCAGAGCAAGACATACCGAAGACTGCTTTCCGCACTCGGTATGGTCATTATGAGTTTGTGGTTGTTCCGTTTGGGCTGACGAATGCACCGGCAGTGTTCATGTGTATGATGCAACAGGTCTTCCATGAATTTCTGGACCGGTTTGTGGTAGTGTTCATTGATGATATTCTGTTCTACTCGAGTAGTAAGGCCGAACATGAGGACCACTTGAGACAGGTTTTGTAGAGGTTGAGAGAAGAACACCTCTATGCCAAGCTCAGCAACTGTGAGTTTTGGTTAGATGAGGTCGCGTTCCTTGGGCATATTGTGTCCGGTGAAGGCATTAAGGTGGACCCGGCCAAGATTAAGGCAGTCATAAATTGGGATCCACCGAAGAGTGTATCGGAAATACGAAATTTTTTTGGAGTTGCTGGTTACTACCGGAGGTTCATTGAGGGTTTTTCCTTAATAGCGGGTCCCATGAGTAAGCTGTTGAGGAAAGACTATACTTTTGTTTAGGATGACCGTTGTCAAAAGAGTTTTGAGGAGTTGAAGAGTCGGTTGGCTTCTGCACCGGTTTTGACTGTTTCGAGACACGGAGTGGAGTACACAGTGTTCAGTGATGCTTCTGGTTTGGGCTTGGGATGTGTTTTGATGTAGGAGGGTCGAGTGATTGCTTATGCCTCTAGGCAGTTGAGAAGTCACGAGAGGAACTATCCGATCCATGATCTGGAGTTAGCTGATGTGGTCTTTGCTTTGAAAATTTGGAGACACCATCTGTACGGTGAGAAGTGTCGGATTTTCACGGATCACAAGAGTTTGAAGTACATCATGACCCAAAGGGAGCTTAATATGAGGCAGAGACGCTGGATTGAGCTTCTGAAGGATTATGATTGTACTATCGAGTACCATCCAGGTAAGGCCAATGTTGTTGTAGATGCATTGAGCCGGAAGAGAGTGGCTTCTGCGGATGAGGACCCGGTTTCTTATGCTTTGCCTTCCATGGTGGAGCTGAGGTCGTTGGATGCACAGTTGGAGGTGGATGTTACTGGGGCGTTGCTTGCCAGTTTGAGCATCCGGCCGACCTTGCGGGATAAGATCATGGAGTTGCAGTTTGGTGATCCTCATCTAGCGGAGTTGCAGGATACGGCTCTCGGTGGAGAGAGTTCTAGTTTCTATGTCTGGGAGGATGGTGCTTTGATGACCGGTGATCGGTTGTGTGTTCCGGATGTCGATGATTTGAGGAGATAGATCATGGATTGATACGGAAACACTACCAAAACAAAGCTAGATAGCACCTCCGATTCAATCGAGTCACCAAGATCAGAAATCAATTAAACCAAAAGCTTTAGTGATTACCTCTATCACCTCAAAACACAACAAAGGCGTTAAGCAACAATAGAGTAATAAGCACAAGGAATCTTGTAAACGCCACAAGCAATTCAATTACTTGATAAGTAAACACAATCCCTAAAATAAACAAGAGAGAAATCCATCTAACTTGCAAAACAAGGTTTAAGAGAACCTCTAACTTTATTAGCAAAAAGCTATCAAAACTCAAACAATAATCATCATCCTCGTTGCACTATTAGCTGAAGTCTCTCTATGCCAATCATCATTGTAATGCTCTTCAATACTCATGGAATCTTGCCGCAATGTTTGATGCTTTTGATGCAGCTCCGTATGGTAATAGGTAGGAACAAATCTCTTCCTCATAATTTTCTTCATCTCAGTCCAAGTTTCAACAGGACCCTCATAATTGTACCTCGACAGGTTGTATTTCAACAAGGTGGTTTGGTTTCGTATCAGTCATTTGAGTAGTTGGCGGTTAAAATGGAAGAAACGGAGTCACATCGATACCGTTAGTTTACAGTAGAGATGAGAAAAGAGGGTGAAGTTTATTCGAAGACCTAGTAAAAACGGAAGAAAAGAGGGAATCTTCATCTTGATGTCTCTAGTATACATATCAGTTCGATCAACATATGGACCTCCATAGGCTCCTCTATCGTATCTCGAATATTCCATGATGTTAACCTGCAAGAAAGAGTTAGTAGAAAATAATTCCTCACCACTCTCTCACGTGTTTACACTCCTTTTGTGTTCTCTCGTATTTACACTCAATGGCAATATATATAACACTCGCCTTTTACCTCTCTTGAAATCTCACTTTGCTTATTCTTTGGGACTAGTAAATCTTATCAAATAATAAACAACTTGCAACACTTCAAGAAAGAGTCAAAGAATTCCTAATCAAGAAAGAAGACAATTCAACTCTAGAGGCAAGTTAACTCCTGAAAGATAAAATAGTCACACACAAGAACAAGATAATGTATGTGATGAATATTGTAGCAATTGAACAATAAGAAACAAAGATTGCTCAATTAGAAAAACGCTGAAAGAAAAACACAATAAATAAGCAAAATCAAAGAAAGTTACCCAACTAGATACCCTAACAACCCGCGGAAAGTATCCCAATCAAGCAATTTCCTGCAAATTCAAGTCAATACTTGCCGAAATCCTTCAATCACCAAGTCGATTTCACCTTTTTTTTTTTAATTAATTGCTGTCACCAAATCGATTCCAACAATCAACAGAAAACAACCAACCAAGAAATTCTAATACTCCACCAAATCGACTACACAACAGAAATTGCAGCAACTCCTTTTTTTTTTTATAATTGAAATCGACAAGACTAACAATAAAAGAAAAACAAAATCGAAAATCTTTTTTTTATATAATTTCGGCAACAGAAAAGAACTCAAGAACAGAAAACTAAATTGCAGAAAAGTAAAGGGATACGTAATTGAAATTGATACCTAGGCTCCGCTACCAAGATGATAAACTTGGAGCTTGTTAGAATACATCCAAGTTCCTTGCTTGTCGTTATTGCTTCCTCCATTGTCGCCTTGACGTGCATTATTCTTCCAGTCTCTAAGCTTGCCTAGGTAATTTGCATCATGGATGAAGCACACAATGCGCCATATGCTATGCATCCTGGTAGCACTAAGATGTACCAGAACTTGAAGAGTCATTATTGGTGGCCCGGAATGAAGAAGGATGTTGCGGAGTTTGTGGCTCGTTGTATGACTTGTCAGCAGGTGAAAGCCGAGCATCAGGCTCCTGCCGGCAAGTTAAGATCTTTGACTATTCCGCAGTGGAAGTGGGAGCATATCACTATGGACTTTTTGATCGGGTTACCGAGGACCCAGGGTCGACATGATGCCATCTGGGTCATTGTTGACAGGTTGACCAAGTCAGCTCATTTCTTACCGATTCAGCAGACGGATACAATGGATAAGCTGACGAGGTTATATGTTTCGGGTATTGTCCGTCTACATGGAGTTCTAATATCCATTGTGTCGGACAGGGATCCGAGGTTTACTTCATATTTCTGGAAGAGCTTACAGTCAGCTTTGGGTACTAAGCTGAATTTCAGTACTGCATTCCATCCGCAGACCGATGGGCAGTCGGAGAGAACTATACAGACACTGGAGAATATGCTTAGAGCTTGTGTGCTCAACTTTAGTGGTTCTTGGGACGAGACTTTACCGTTAGTTGAGTTTGCCTATAACAACGGGTATCACTCCAGTATCGGTATGGCGCCTTGTGAGGCTTTTTATGGGCAAAAGTGTCGTAGTTCGATCTGTTGGGATAAGGAAGGTCTGAGACAGGTGGTTGGTCCGGACCTAGTTCAGGAGACTGTTGATCAGATCGAGGTGGTTAAGCAGTGCATGAGAGCTGCTCAGGACCGGCAAAAGAGTTTTGCTGATAAGCATCGTCGGGAGATGGAGTACAGTGTAGGTGACAAAGTTTTCCTCCATGTTGCTCCCTGGAGAGGTGTTATCCGGTTTGGGAGGAAGGGCAAGTTGAGCCCTCGTTATATTGGTCCTTATGAGATTATGGAGCGGATTGGTCCACTGGCCTATAGGTTGGCTTTACCGGAGGAGCTGTCGCGCATACATGATGTATTCCATGTTTTGATGTTGAGGCGTTATCGGTCTGATCGTAGTCATGTTGTATCCCCGACAGAGGTGGAGGTTTCTATGGATTTGACCTATGTGGAGGAGCCGGTAGAGATTTTGGCTCAGGAGGTGCGGCAGTTGAGGAGTCGTACTATTCCTATAGTTCGGGTTAGATGGAGCCGTCATTCCCCAAATGATGCTACTTGGGAGGTTGAGTCCCATATGAGAGAGCAGTATCCACATCTGTTCTAATTTTCATATCTTGTAATTTCGAGGACGAAACTTTTTTTAAATGGGTAGAACTGTGACTCTCCGGATTTTCATAATTTAAATTTATGGAATTTTTGGAATTTTTATTCCATTTTTGCCCTTGAGGAATTTCTGGATTTTTGGACCAGGGAAATAAATTATTTTACCTTGGTTATATCAGAATTATGTGGTTTGTAGGTTGGGTACGGCTTTCGTTGGAGATAAAACGAATTTCGGGAGGAAACGCGGGGTTTACCGTAGTTCTGGTTAAAACTACGTCGTTTTGAGTTTGAAAAAAAGGGGGGGGGGGGTTGACTGAGCAGCCAGGGTTGACTGCGCCTAAGTGAACGACAAGTCGTTCACCCAGACCAGCCAAACCCTAGCCGCCTCCCCCTCTTTCTTTTTTCTTTTCCCTCCTTTTTTTCTCCCTTCTTCCTTCTCTTTCTCTTCCGCCGCAACCGACCCGCCCCCCCTCTCTCTCTCTCTCTCTCTCTCTCCCCCTCTTGTCATCGTCTACACCTTATCCCCCTGTTCTCCACGCTCCCGTCATCCTTCCTTTCCTTCAGGTCGCCGTCCGCCACATCGAAGAAGGAGACGCTTGGAGGTCTGGTGGCGGGTCCGTAGTTCGAGCTCGCCGCCGCCGTCTGGTAAGCGCCTCCTCTGGCTCACTCTTTCTTCTTCCTTTCTCTTCTTTCTGGCGACATGATGTTGCTCGCGTTGTTTTTTTTAATCGGGGTTTTCTTTCGTTTTGTTGTTGTTGGGAGTTGGATCGGTGGCGGGTTTGTGGTGGTTGTCGGATGTGCTCGGGGTGGCGGTTGTGCAGTGGTCTGGTGGGTTATTTTCGGCTGTGGTCGACGTTGGTTGCTACCGGCAGTGGTGTTGTGTTCGGGCAGGGGCTTGAGTGCTATTTTTACGGATCCAGGTCGGAACGGTGGATATTCCGGTAAGCATGCTAAGCCCTTTTCCTCCTCCTATTCGTTTTTATGGTGTATGTGTTGTTGAATTGGAGTTTCTGGGCTGTGGCACTGCTGTTGTGGTTGTTTGGTGCTTTGGGTGAATTCTGCCGGCGAGGTTGACCGGAATCCGGCGAGGCTCGGGTATTTTCCGGCAGACAGAAATCTTCGTGGATTATTTTCGGTATTTATTCCTGGGTTAAGACTCGGTTTTATTTGTACATAAACTAATGTTATCGGCACATATACACTTAAACATTAAAGAGGTTAGTGGAATACCGAGAGCGGGGTGTGAGAGCCCGAAATTTACGGACACGGGTAGAACCATAGGCCGGGAACATTTGGGCTCGGGAATGGCCTTAGAACGGTATTTAGGAAAAACCGGGCCCAGGCCCAACTAACTGACTTTAAAGACCTTGGGACTTTGATGGTCCTTAAGAAATGGGCTTGAGGCCCAATGACTTAATTGGATAAACTTTGTACTTTGGTAACGGGCTTTAAGCCCAACTTTTTAATGGGCTTTAGGCCCGGGATTCAGTTTTGGACTTAGATGGGCTTTAGGCCCGGGAACTCGTTATGGATTTTAAGGAATGGGCTCTAAGCCCAAATTCATAAATTGAGATAATTGCAGACTTGTAGAAGTGGGCTTTAGGCCCGAGAGGTTATTTTGAATTCAGATGGGCTTAAGCCCGGTTAACCCTAGATCCTTGTCTTTTGGAGTTTTTGTGAGGAGATATACCTTTTTGGGCTTAGACCCTGAAATTGCAAAACCGGGTAGTTTGGGACAGGTTTCACTCAGTTGAGCTTATAGGTATCATGCATGCACGGTTTCTTATAATTGCTTTGTAATTATTGTGTGTGCCGGTATTCAGGCACGGGTAATACCTCGGGAGCTGGAGGATCTGTCTTGGGGAAAGCTCCACAGGATAATCGTCGTTGAGGTAACTTTATAAGTCTTTTTATGTTTGTATGCATGTGCTTGTTGGATTGGTTTGTTTGAGTTGCATGCCTTGTTTGCTAACATGCCGTGATCTGTATTGTGTGCCTATGTGTTACTGTATGTCGGATGAGCATGACTTTAATTTGCTATGGGATATAACATGTGGTGTGGTTTGGGTGATCTGTGTGATGTACTGTGGGTTGGAAACCCGGATGCTTGTTTAAGTTGATAATTCACACAACCTTGTTAAACCATAAGTTTTGGCACACATAAACTTTTGAGTATGAATAAGAATGATATACTATAAAAGATATTCCACTGTGTGCTGATGACTGGTTGTTTCTCTACTCTCCTTTCGAGCTTGCTTTGCACACCTACATAACTAGATTTATACTGCTCACTAAGTAGGCGACTCATATAATCGCCACCGTTGTTTTTCAGACTCTTAGTTAGCGTGCTGTCTCTCTCTTCCTTTCCAGAGTACGGACGTGGTTATCCCAGCAGGTAGCTGTGCTTCTTCTCCGGGTTGGATCCATAGAGCCGACTTGCATATCATTTTCTACTTTTGTTTTTATTTTATCCTTATCTTCTGCTGCTTTGGATTTTGTTGAGATGTCATTCTTGATTTTGTTTACATTGTCGGTGGGTTGTCGGGCTTTGACTCTCGATGTTATTTTGGCTGTTTGTCGAGTTGACTTATGGCTTGATAAGCCGATTTACTCTTGTTCTTTATGACATCTCGGTTTTATAAGATTTTCAGACAATGTTTTGGTGTTAGATTTCGTGCCCCGGGTTTCAGGCGTATTTTGGTAAATTCCTTATATTTAAGTATTTTATTTGTAAAATTGGGACACGGGTGTTTCATCCGCAGTGAACAAACACATGGAAATTCATTGATTGTAAAAATTTCTGGTTTTCCAATGAATGACCAGATAAATTTCGTGCATCATTATTGATCCCGGATGGCCCAACCGGTCATGCCAAACAAGATATCCACTAGCCAACTTCTAGTTGGTCTCAGCTTCGGGCTGTGCAAATTGTATATTTAATAACTTAGGAAAAATTATTTGCTAGCTCTAGGCTAGTGTCAGCTTTGGGCTATTGTGTACCAGCTTCAGGCTGTTGTGTGAAAGCTTCAGGCTGCTATGTGCCAACCTCAAGCTGGATACGATAACTTTTATTAACTCGAATATTTATGTAGTACAATCTAAAGGATAATGAAGGCAACCTTTCCACAATTTGTTTATTATCTGCTGTAGCAGCCTTTATAATATAGAGATATTCAGCATCTCATTCACTTATTGTCTCCACACAATATTCATTAATTATTGTAAGTAGGAAAAATTCGCTCTTCAGGAGTATAATAAAATTCAAGCTCTTCCAGAGCATAAACATTTTACTCTTCCGAAGCATATTATTCTATAATATAACTTGTGCTCTTCCCGAGCTCAAATATATGCTTTTCAAGAGCATAGTAAAACTGTGCTCTTCTGGAGCCTAAGTATGTACTCTTCTAAGGTATAGTGAAAGTTAAGCTCTTCTGGAGCTTAAATATATACTCTTCCAGAGCATATTAAACTTGTTTTCATTTTTAGATTGTACTATCATATGTTACTTATGAATAATTTTCGTTTATTAAATACGGAATATGTCATTGCATTATCTTCAGGACAAATGCCCGAGTCATTATTCTAGAAATGATAGTTTCATGTTCACATTAAAAAAATTTAGGAGTTATAACATGCAGTAAAATAAACATAAGTAAAGTTAACATGCTATAAAATAAACATAAGTAAAGATAACATGCTGTAAAACAAACATAATGTAACAAAATATAACACATAATAATAAAGCTGAACATAAAATATAATCATTCAATATAAATTAACTTGCACCTTCAGGGTAAGCAAGATAATAACGATATCCATGTAAGTAGCCGGGTCATGCATTTTGACAATCAAATGCAACTAAATGCGCAGCGGAAATCCCGATACTCATGGAGGATCCATATGAAACAGAGTAAACCGAGTTATAGAAAAACATACCTGGTTCGGTTGAGGTCTTTCACCCAACTGATGATCCGAATCAGCAAGAGCCGGATAGCAATCCCGCCCCTTTACGGTATCCACACGAACCGCGATAACTAGTTGGAATCGTCACACGATTACCAACCCGAGCACCCCCGAACTGATGTGCTAGCAGCAGGTTTCGGAAGCTAGAGTTTGTGGTATTTGCTTCTTTCTCAAAGAAGGTGTGTATGGTCTGAAACTCACAAGAACTCTCAAGACACTCTCAAGGCTCAATACTTTGAAATTTTTCAGACTCAAAGTGATGAATCCACAAGCATAATCAGATTATGCTTAGTCTAATCCCACTCACAAAAGCAAGGGACAAAGTGGCCAACACCTTTGGCCAACATGATTAGCTTTTAGCTAATCATGTCTCCACTAACTCTTGGTGGGATTACACATCACATGACACTAATTATGATTCAATAAATCAGACATTTAGTGAACCAAACCAGCCCAAGAGGACCTTGGTCCAACCACGGTCCAACCATAAGCTCAAATACCTGGTTCAACTACGGTCCAACCATGGTTCAACCACCAGCTCCAATCAACGGCTCTAAGTGTGTGACCCTGTAGGCACTTGTAACATCCATCAATAATTGTAAACTCATTTATAATTATAAGCAAAGAGCGACGTCTAGCAACACATCATTGCTACCCGAATGACAAGATCAGTACTGATTCATATGCCTTGCAAACATGTCATCCTCCCTTCATCCCATTATCAAGATTAAACACGAGACATGGAATATGTCAATCTCGCATATGTTCAATCTCGGTTTCTTGATCCTCGAGTTAACCGCATAAAACAGATACCTATGATATCACCATATCATAATCCGAGCATGGCCATGCATTTACGGTTCAACTCTATCAAGAAACCATCCGACAATATACCCGTTATATAGGTTGGACGAATCCCCTCTGGATCATACAAAACCCACTACACATTTATCATATACCCAATGATTACACTAAGGTCTACTCATTTACGAAATAGCCAAGAGTAATATCAAAGTATACGACTCATATGTTGGGAACCTTGATGATCTCAGGTCTAAGGACAATACATATAAGAACCGCTATCGACAAACATATAACGTTCCATGTAGCGTTCTTATGTTGGTCGGTCCAGTCCACAAGTACTCTAACTTGCATCCATATGTAGAATTTATATCACATATAAATTCTCAACATACGCTAGTCTTAATTTATTATTACAACCCATCCATAATAATAATCGACTAGGGACATTTAAGAATATGAAATATTCTAGGGTTATAAATATGTGCAATTGTTTATCTCTTAAAGGATATTTATTAGAATAACGCTAATGTGTATACATGACTACAAACAGTCATCCATTGATTGGCTTTTGGGCATATTACACTAACAATCTCCCACTTGCACTAAAGCCAATCATACATGTTTCTAATACCAATGAATACATCATGACCATGCTTCCGCTGTGTGAGAGACTTAGTCAACGGGTATGTTACATTGTTCTCAGAAGGAACTTTGCATAGCCACAGTTGTAGAGTCGATAACTGTTCCCTGCTTGGAACTCTTCCAGCATACAGTACCATCTCCAAGACAAAAACACATAACCTGACTGCGATCTAAAGTCATCCCTATCGGTTTGGAAGCTAGCATCTGTGTAACCCTTTGCAACAAGCTCATCAATGCTTTCGTAAACCAGGAATGCATCCTTAGTCCTTCTCAAGTAGTTAAGGATGTTCTTAACTGCTATCCAGTGACTCTCACCGGGATCAGATTGGTATCTGCTTGTGACACTCAAAGCATAAGCGACATCCGGTCGAGTACATGGCATGACATACATGATAGATCCTATTGCAGAAGCATAAGGAATCTTACTCATCCGCTCTCTCTCCTTAGATGTACTAGGACATTGACTCTATGAGAGAGATTTTCCATGTGACAAGTGCAAGAATCCTTTCTTGGAATCTTGCATGCTAAACCTTTTTAGCACCTTGTCAATATACGTACTTTGACTTAGCCCGAGAAGCGTTTTGGATCTATCTCTATAGATCTTTATACCTAACACTTAGGCAGCTTCTCCTAAGTCCTTCATCGAGAAATTTTTCCTAACCAAGCCTTTACACACTGTAGTGTCAGAATGTCATTCCAAATGAGAAGGATGTCGTTGACATACAACAACAAGAAAACAATAATGCTCCCACTAACCTTCTTGTAAACACATGGTTCATCTTCGTTCTTAATGAAACCAAACTCTTTGATTACATCATTAAAACAAAGATTCCAACTCCTAGTAGCTTTCTTCAATCCATAAATGGATCTCTGCAACTTTCATACCATATTGGCATTCTCTGGATCGACAAAACCTTCAGGTTGTGTCATGTCACATCCTCTAAAAGATTTCCTTTAAGAAGAGCGATTTTGACATCCATTTGCCATATCTCATAATCATAGTATGCCGCTATAGCCAATAGAATCCGGATGGATTTAACCATGGCAACTGGCGAGAAAGTTTCATCATAGTCAATACCATGAACTTGCTTGAAACCTTTCGCCACCAATCGCCCTTTATAGGTAATCACGTTACCATCCATGTCGATCTTTTTTCTTAAAGACCCACTTGCACCCTATGGGTTTTACCCCTTCAGGTGGATTAACCAAGGTCCATACCTTGTTTTGATACATGGATTCTATTTCTGAATTCATGGCTTCCAGCCACTTCTTAGAGTCCGGACCCGTAATAGCTTGCTGATAGGAAGTGGGCTCATTCTCTTCTATGAGCATCACGTCTCCACTATGAGTCATAAGAAATCAATATCTCTCAGGCTCATACCGAGTCCTATCCGACCTACGCGGTCCATGTGTTTCAGGCACAGGATTCTCATCCACAACATCTTGTGGTTCCTGTCCTTGTTCCATCTCAGCCTCTATATCTCGAACTTCTTCGAGTTCTATTTTCCTCCCACTGATTCTTCTAGAAATAAATTCTCTTTCTAGAAAAATAGCAGTCCGAGAAATAAACACTTTGTGCTCTAAAGGATTATAGAAATAATACCCTTTAGTTTCCTTAGGGTATCCTACAAAGAGGCACTTGTCGGATTTATGGTCGAGTTTATCTGATGCTTCACGTCTCACGTAAGGCTCACAACCCCAAATTCTCATAAAAGACAAATTGGGACGCCTCCCAGTCCATATCTCATATGGAGTCTTTTCGACGGATTTAGATGGAACACGGTTAAGTGTAAATGCAGCACTCAATAATGCATGTCCCAAAAAGAAGAAGGAAGGTCAGCTTGACTCATCATCGAACGAACCATGTCTAACAAGGTTCTATTCCTCCTTTCGGATACACCATTCCATTGAGGCGTACCCGGTGGAGCGAGTTGTGATACTATACCACACTCCTCTAGATGATCAAGAAATTCTCGGCCTAAGTATTCACCTCCTCGATCTGATCAAAGCATTGTAATGCTTTTGCCGAGTTGATTCTGTACTTCATTCTTGAATTCTTTGAACTTTTCAAAGGATTCTGACTTGTGTCTCTTTAGATACACATAGCCATACCTACTGAAATCGTCTGTAAATGTAATGAAGTATTGAAATCCACCTCTAGCTTATGTCGACATAGGTCCGCATACATCACTATGTATAAGACCTAACAATTCCGAAGCTCTTTCACCTTGTCCGGTAAAAGGGGCCTTCGTCATCTTGCCTAACAAACATGACTCACATGTCTCAAATGATTCAAAGTCAAATGAGTCTAAAAGTCCATCTTTATGGAGTTTAGATGTATGAGTCTCGTTTATATGGCCCAATCGACAATGCCAAAGGTAGGTTTCATTAGAATCGTTCATTCTAATCTTCTTCGTATTATCGTTATATATCGGTGTTTCTAGGTTTAGAACATACAAACCATTGCTCAAATACGCACCACCATAATAAACATCATTGAAATAAATAGAACAAAAATTGTTCTTTATTACAAATGAAAAGCCTTTCTTGTCAAGACAAGAAACAGAAATCAAATTCCTGCTTGTGGTTGGTACATAATAACAATTGTCTAGTACTAAACCAAACCACTCGGTAAGGTAAGATAGTAAGTTCCTACGGCTAATGCAACAACTCTTGCTCCATTTCCCACACGCAGGTCTATCTTACCCTTTACCAATCTCCTACTCTTTCTCAGTTCCTTCACATTTACACAAATGTGAGGACCACATCCAGTATCTTATACCCATGATACTGAGATAGAGATTTTGGCTTCTATAACGAAAATACCTGAAGCGGAAGTCTTACCTCCCTTCTGCTTCTTTACCTCTTCAAGGTAAACAGGGCAGTTACGTTTCTAATGACCGGTCTTCTTGCAATGGAAGCATTGACCTTCCTTTGCAATACCACCTTTGGGTTTCAGCACTTGTGAAGAAGATGCACCAAACGTTTTGGCAATTTTCTTCACCTTGCCCTTACCCTTTCCCTTGCTACTCCCAACCATCATAATGCTGTTGGATTTGTTTGCCTTCATCTGTTGCTCAACTGTTCTCAACAAGTTGAGCAACTCAGACAAGGATTTGTCAAGATGATTCATATTGAAGCTTATGAGAAATTAGCTGCAACTATCCGGCAAAGATTGCAGGACTAGATCAACAGCCAACTCCTTCTGCAAAGGAAAACCAAGATCCTCAAAGGTCTCAATGTATCCAATCATTTTGAGCACATGAGGTCTTACGGGTGATGACTCAGCCATCCTGCATTGGAACAATACCTTAGAGATCTCATACCTCTCAGGTGTTCGATCACAACGAATGCCTCCAATTTCTCATGTTGCTTCTGAAGCTCAGAGTCCATGGTTATAAGTATAAGGTATGATGCATCCAATGCATCATCAAGATGCTTCTTGTAAGCATCCCTTCCTGCCCTAGAAGCACTAGGCGCCGGTTCATTTGGAACGGGCCCTTCAAGGACATACAACTTTTTTCTTGTTTGAGGACTATCCTCAAGTTGCGATACCATTTTAGGAAGTTATTCCATTCAACTTTTCCTTCTCAAGGACAGATCGCAGTGATATTGTGCTAGTGTTTTGTGCCATGGAAATTCTACAATAATGATCAACTCACACAAATAACAGTCATGCATACAAAATCATTTAACAAGGAATTCTATTAAATGATGCTCCTACTACATAAATCAAGACAATCATATAAGTAGGCCAAGATCCATATTTCACTACTAGATAAGTCAGTTTTGGCTGATCGCTTACTTCATAGTTATTTAGGTAGACAACTCTTGTCAATTACATCTCATGTAACTCTTGGATAGTTGAGTGAACAACACTTGTTCTTGTCTATCTCATAGACTTAGCTCAACCCCTTGCCTCTAAGTCCTTAATCCTATTAAGATGACCTAGTTAAGTTTAACACCATAATAAGCAGTTCTGATATTACAATTATTGCGTCGCACATTGCTAGGATAAACATTGGTACATTGCTTTGGCAAAACCTACCAATTGTTGATCTTAACCTTGATGAGTGCTTATCATGGAAGGCAACACAAGAAGAACTTAATATTTTCATCAACATATTATTCCAATACATAACATGCATGTTCTTGATGAATCATATATTGATGTTTGTAAATTTGGAAACCAAAATTACAAGTGAACATCGATGTTCAATATTGGACATCGATGTTGTGAGAATCTGATTCTCCCAACTATTTGGCTGAGGCTCAAGAACATCGATGTTCAACACTTCAACATTGATGTTTTGAGTAACTTGAACTCCAAATTATTTGGCAGTAGCTCAAGAACATCGATGTTCAACTCTTCAACATCGATGTTTTGAGAATTCTGAAAGTTCAAGATTTTGGCAGTAGCATTTCAACATCGATGTTGAACTTAAACATCGATGTTTGAACTTCTAGAACTCAAGAACATCGATGTTGGAATCTTGAACATCGATGTTATGAGAGTTCTGGAACTTCAAACCAATTTGGCCGAGCTCAAATAACATCGATGTTTAACTCTTAACATCGATGTTTTTTTGAGAGTTTTGCTTGAGAACATCGATGTTGATCACACAACATCGATGTTTTGAACATTCGGTGGAGGCTAAACTTCATCAGAACATCAATGTTTGTCATACAACATCGATGTTATGAAGGTTCGGCCAAGGCTAAACTTCATACGAACATCGATGTTTATCTCACAAACATCGATGTTGTGGCCAAGCTGTACTAGAACGACAATCGTTCTATACACAAACCGCCACTCGATTTTTTCCTGGTCGAACTCTTCGACCTACTGCCATGAACATCTTGATTGATATCTCGTACCAATCAAGTGCTTGTTGTCAAAACATTTTTAACAAAAACACAACATCAACATATACAAAAATTATTTAGCATATTATATATACAAAATGAATTCCAGCATATCACATATACTAGCATGTTCATACTATATCACATGTAACATATGAACACATAATTCGGTTTAGCGCTTCACAAGAGGCTCCGCTATCACTGTAAGTAGCTGGCTCATGCAATTTGACAATCAAATGCAACTAAATACGCAGCGAAAATCTCGGGACTCATGGAGGACCCATGTG
This sequence comes from Turnera subulata, assembly GCA_028386065.3. Classification (NCBI taxonomy): domain Eukaryota; kingdom Viridiplantae; phylum Streptophyta; class Magnoliopsida; order Malpighiales; family Passifloraceae; genus Turnera; species Turnera subulata. Next base: position 135,002 of record JAKUCV010002672.1, on the reverse strand, counting down.
AAACAGAGTAAACCGAGTTATAGAAAAACATACCTGGTTCGGTTGAGGTCTTTCACCCAACTGATGATCCGAATCAGCAAGAGCCGGATAGCAATTCCACCCCTCTATGCTATCCACATGAACCGTGATAACTAGTTGGAATCGTCACACGATTACCAACCCGAGCACCCCCAAACTGATGTGCTAGCAGCAGGTTTCGGAAGCTAGAGTTTGTGGTATTTTCTTCTTTCTCGAAGGTGTGTATGGTTTGAAACTCACAGGAACTCTCAAGACACTCACAAGGCTCAATACTTTGAAATTTTTCAGACTCAAAGTGATGAATCCACAAGCATAATCAGATTATGCTTAGTCTAATCCCACTCACAAAAGCAAGGGACAAAGTGGCCAACACCTTTGGCCAAGCTAATCATGTCTCCACTAACTCTTGGTGGGATTACACATCACATGGCACTAATTATGGTTCAATAAATCAGACATTTAGTGAACCAAACCAGCCCAAGACGACCTTGGTCCAACCACGGTCCAACCACAAGCTCAAATACCTGGTTCAACCACAGTCCAACCATGGTTCAACCACCAGCTCGAATCAACGGCTCTAAGTGTGTGACCCTGTAAGCACTTGTAACATTCATCAATAATTGTAAACTCATTTACAATTATAAGCAAAGAGCGGCGTCTAGCAACACATCATTGCTACCCGAACGACAAGATCAGTACTGATTCATATGCCTCGCAAACATGTCATCGTCCCTTAGTCCCATTATCAAGATTAAACACGAGACATGGAATATGTCAATCTCGCATATGTTCAATCTCAGTTTCTTGATCCTCGAGTTAACCGCGTAAAATGGATACCTATGATATCACCATATCATAATCCGAGCATGGCCATGCATTTACGGTTCAACTCTATCAAGAAACCATCCGACAATATACCCGTTATATGGGTTGGAAGAATCCCCTCTGGATCGTTCAAAACCCACTACACATTTATCATATACCCAATGATTACACTAAGGTCTACTCATTTACGAAATAGCCAAGAGTAATATCAAAGTATACGACTCATATATTGGGAACCTTGATGATCTCAGGTCTAAGGACAATACATATAAGAACCGCTATCGACAAACATATAACGTTCCATGTAGCGTTCTTATGTGGGTCGGTCCAGTCCACAACTTCTCTAACTTGTACCCGTATGTAGAATTCATATGATGCAAGCAAGCAAGCACCAAGAGGAGCTAATGATGGAGATTGCGCCATTAGCTTGCCTCAAGGACCAATCACACGGGCTCGATTGAAGATGATCAAGAACTACATGCTGCACTTTGTTCAAGCTTTGATAAATCAAGAATTGCAAGAAAACAAGAAGATCAAGCTTGGAGAAGAGTACAAGAAGAAACCAACATGTGTCTCTATCATTGGAGAAGAAGCCTAGTCGACTGGAGCATGTGGGCCCCATGTCGACATATCCATTTTATTTTATAATTTAAGTTGCCGATTTTATTACATATAAAACAATAAATAATTTCGGCATGGGTTTATTATTTCATTGGGTTATTTTGTTATTTGGGTCATAAACATTTATGGTTATTTTTGTTGGGTTTAATTAGTCTAATATGTTGTTGGATTAAAAGTCAAAACCTAGTCCAACTAGGAGGTGTGGCCGACTTGGCCAAGGAGTTAGGAGACAACTCCAAGTCGGCAAGGGTTGCTCATATGGCCGACTTGGGTGCCTATATATAGGGTCTTTAGGGTTCTTTTTATAACACACATTATTCTTGCTATTTGATAATAAAGTTTGAGGTTTTTATTACCTTGGTTATTTGCAAGTAGAATTGATTTCTTCTTGTTTATTTGAGGGATTGTGTTTACTTATCAAGTGATTGATT